>VDFB02047230.1:196308905-196440041 GCA_007258455.2 Sequoia sempervirens | reverse complement strand
GGTATATTCCACGCTCACTCTTCCCTCATCTCTCTCTCTCTCACTATATCTCTTACACTCTCTCTCTCCCCCTCTCTCTGGTCCCTCCCACTCCCTCTCCCTCTCTCTCTCTCCCTATTCCTCTCCCTCTCCCTCTTCCTCTCCCTCTCAATCTCAATCTCTCTCTCTCTCTCTCACTCACTAACTTTCCACCTCCCTCTCAAGTCTCTCTCTCTCCCACTCCCACTCCCTCTCAGGTGTCTCCTTCCCACCCTAACTAGATAACTATCTTTCTCAAGTGTCTCCTTCCCACCCAAACTAGATAAATTTATCTCTCTCCCACCTCCCTCTCTCCCTCTCAATTTTGTTTCCCTCTCCCTCCCTAGAGAGAGAGATGAGAGAGGGAGTGAGAGAGAATTGAGAGAGAGACCTAAGATAGAGAGATACTGAAGAGGGAGAGAGAGAGAGGGAGAGGGAGTGGGTGGGACCTAAGAGAGAGGGATTGAGAGAGGGAGAAGGAAATATGGAGAGATAGTTAGAGAGATATGTCTAGAGCTCAAGAAGAGAGAGTAAGAAAGAGAGGTATAAAGAGGGACAAAAAGAGAGGAAAGGAGGGAGGGATAGGTCTAAAGCTTAAGGGGAGACAGTGATATATAGAGAGGTACAAAAAGGAACAGAGAGATATGATGATTTATGAATATTTGTTCATCTACTTGCTACAAAAAATATAAATATTTCTGTAGACACCTAAATTTGTCCAAATTCATCCCGTTTCATCTAAATATCTTCTTATTTGCATTAATTAAGTAATATTGTTATTATTTAATTAATACCCTTACATTCCTTTAAATCCCTAAGGTATTTGGTTGAATAATTAAATACCTTACCCTTTATTCCTTTCCTTCAAGGAATTAAATAAATGATCCATTTATTTAATTCCCTTTGTCTCCCATCACATCCACCTAATCCTAATCCATTTCCTAATCCCTTCATTAGGGATGTGCACATCCCTAATGCATGAGTAGGATGTGTCACATCCTCCAACTTTTGCAACTTGGCTCCTAATCTTCATTAGCCACCTAACCTTCCACTAATCTCTCATCAACTTGTTTAATCACCCCCTTTAGTCAACTCTTCCCATCCCCCAAGGAATTTTTAATTGCTTTTGTCTTCCCAAGGTCCTTTTTGAGGAATTTTTAATTCCTCTCTCATCCCCCAAGGATTTTTTAATTCCTTTTGTCTTCCTAAAGTCCTTTTTGAGGAATTTTTAATTCCTCTCTTATCTCCCAAGGAAATTTTAATTCCTTTTGTCTTCCCAAGTTCCTTTCTAAGGAATTTTTAATTCCTTTTATCTTTCCCAAGGAATATTTAATTTCTTTTGTCATCCCCATGCACATTAGAAAGGAATTTTTAATTCCTTTAGTCAACTCTTCATCTTAGCACTTGATCTTTTGCCCTCTTTCAATCTCCATCATCCATTTGATCTTCCTAGGTTAAATAGCTAACACCTAGCCATTTTTTTCTACTCCTTGCATTCTTCACAATCTCTTTTCATCCAACCCTAATCCTAAGCACTCAACATCTCCATCTTTCAATCTACCTATCTTACATCCATATCGAAACCCTTCATCCTTCATCCAAATCAAGCTACAAAAAGTTGTTATGCTATTGAAATCGACATAGAGCACACATATCAAGCCATCAACTGGGGCAAACAACTCCATCAAGCTCAAACAAGGTAAAACAGGTTTCATTGTCTTTTTCAAGTTTGAGTTTCAACTTAAGCCCTAATCTTGAGGTGTTGTTTTGTGATTTTCTCCCTTAGAATTTTGCTTCATTTTGCACTATTTTAGTTTAGAAAACACATTGCACACATTTCTGGAACACCCTGTGGGACCCACAAATGGGTCTATTCTTTCATGTTCTTTTTTGTTTCAAGTTTTACAGATTCAAGTTTACAAATAGGAAAATTGACACCCTAAATAGGTTAATATGCACCCTAAACAGACAAATTTGCACCTTAAATAGGCAAACCTACAACTAAAGGGGTGAATTTGCAACAACAAAGGTAAATCTGCACACTAAATAGGTGAATCTCCACCTTAAATAGGAAAACCTCTAGCTAAAGTGGAAAATTTGCAACAACAGAGGTGAATCTGCAAAGTGTCAAATTTTCTCATCTGACAAGTTTGGGTGAACTTGCAATTTGTCCCCAGACAGGAAAACTTGCTATTGATTTGGGCAAATTTTCCTCTTACAGAGATGAATCTGAGGTAAAACAAAGACTTGAACTTTTCTATTTTGAATCCATTTTGGTTTCATTTCCAATTACTGACCTGCTAACCTATTTGTTTATGAGTGTGTCTTGTTTGTCTAACATTTTTTGTAGATGTTTCTCATTTGTTCAAGACCGATGGTTGAAAATTACTAACGTATTTTTTGTAGAATGAGCAGTCAAAGGCCTTTAGTTAGTTTTGCTTCTTATTTTCCATACTAATCTAGACACATGTAGAACTAATTAGAGGGTCAATTAACTTGTTTGCTATGTTTGTGAGTGGGTTGTTGACATATCTAATCCCCTTGTGCCATTTGGTGATCCTGGGTTATGAGAAATCATAGTTCACTCTAGTCCAATTGAGTCTGCCTAGGAGGTGCTAGTATGTCTAAACTCTCCCCTTGTGCTATGTGCGAGCCTAGGGACTAGCCGAAAACTTCTAGTCACATCATGTCACAATCTAGTCACATCATGTCACAATCTAGGATTTCATCACCTAGGGGACAATCCCAACCACGTGTATCAACAGGGTATATAAATAGGGGAGAGCCAAAGTTGTACCCCAATCTAGTCACATCATGTCTTGTAGAGCGTTGAAGCTAGGGTGATACCTAGATAAGACGTGAAGAGTTGGTCTAAGTTTCCAACACCTCACTGGGGCTCTCGACTCATGCTTTTGATGGGCTAGTGTTCATGGTTGTGCCTCATGTAATATGAGTATATCAAGGACTCCCTAGATCATCTTTATTTTTCCTAGATAGAGACCCTTCTAGGATCGTGTTGCCTGGTGTGTTTTCTTTGTGTTGTACCAATATTTTTCTTTTCAGGTGAGTCAGCCTTGGCCTTCTACCTATTGTTTGTCGTGCTTGTCATCCTTTGCCAAAGTTAGCCATTTTACATCCTAGTCTAGTCCAAGACTCCCCATTTGGGTGAATTTTCCTTTGACAGAGGCAAATTTACCTAGGGGTCACTTTCTTAGGCGACCCCGTTTTCACCCATTTTTTGGAACAGGCGAGTCCATTCATCCATTAGGGAAGTTTTGCAGTCCCCATTTATCAAATTCACCCGTGTTTTATAGAATAGGTGAATTTTCTCCCTGTTTGGGTGAATTTTCTAATGTTCTAGGAAAATTTGCACACTACAGAGGTGAATTTTCTTGTTGCTTTAGTCCCTGTCGATCCATTGAGTCATCAAATTAACCCATCTCTTGTGTTTGGGAAATTTTTTCACCTTCATGGGAAAATTTTCCACCAATTTGGGTGAATTTTCTCCATAAAAATCCAATCCTATATTTTGTTTATTTAGTTTGTTCATCCATTTAGTCAGTCCATTTGTCCATCAGGAGAGTCCATTCACCCATTTAGAGAGGTTGTTCATCCATTCGAAGAGGTCGTCGATCTATTGAGAGAGTCCATTCGTCCACTATGAGAGTTTGTTTCTCTATTTGTTAGGTTTTCTGCCCCATTCGTTGGATTCATTTATCTATTTTTCAAGGTTGTTTATCCATTAGGAAAGCCCATTTTCCCATTAGGCAGTCCCATTTTTAGTTTGTTCCCTGTTTGTTTCATCCGTCTGTCAAATTTTCCCTTTCTCCAAGGATAGGAAAATTTTCCTTAGCATTTGGGTGAATTTTCCTTATACTTAGGTGAATTTTCTTGTTAAGTCCATCTCAATCCCATTTAGGAAATGAGTGAGCCCATTTGTCCGCTAGGTGATCCCACTTTTCAAGTCATCCCTTTCCTGTTCATCCGTTTGGGAAATAGGTGAAGTTGTCACCCTATTAGGTGATCTTGAAAGTAAAATTCACTTGTTTCCCCAAGTTTAGATGAACCTGCTATCTATTTGGGAGAATTTGTTTAGAAAAATTTCCTGTTTCTTGTGTCATCTATGTTTTAGGAAAATTTGCTTATTGTTTGGGCGAATTTGTTTACTATTGGGTGAACCTATCACCTGTTTGGGAAAATTTTCCTACATAGATAGGTGAATTTTCTCCATCTGCCTAGTTTGGGAGAATTTCCCTCCTAGATAGGCGAATTTTCTTCCCCTTCCAGTTCCAGCGAACCTGATATCTGGTTGGGTAAATTTGTCTAGCAAACTTGCCTATTTCTTGTGTCATCTAGGTTTTAGGTGAATTTGCTTGCTATTTGGGAAAATTTGTTTACTGTTGGGTGAACCTGTCACCTATTTGGTGAATTTTCCTTCACAAATAGGAAAATTTGCTCGATCATCCCAGTTTGGGAGAACTTGCCAACTAGATAGGTGAATTTTCTTCCCCTTTTAGTTTGGGTGAATTTGCTAAGGAAAATTTTCCTGTTTCTTGTCCCAGCCAAATCCTGGGTGAGTTTTCCACCCAGATAGGTAATTTTTCCCAAAAGAAAACTTTCATCTGTCTTCTCATCATCATCATTGATGTCAACACTATTAGCATTATTGTATTGAAGGTTGTATATGTCAAGGATATTGAGAAAATTGTTAGAAGAAAGAGTTGTAGGTTGCTAGTGGAACAGTGAAGGTCATGAAGTTGTCTTGCTTAGTAAGTTGATGATCAATCATTATGGACTAAAGGGTTTATTGCTGAGAGTATCTAGTTTATCCACTGGAAGTTTTAGAGATCCATGTGAAGTTTTGATCGTGTTATGAATAGTTGTCATCTGACAGTGTTTATGTGGTTCCAGTTAGTATTCTTGAGTGAAGTTGATATGGTTCTCGTAATTTCAATTGCTGCAGATGTTTCTCTATTGGTTCTTGTTCCTTGTGGATGCTTCTAGATTATTCTCTATCTTTGTGGCATGTCCACATTGATCAATGTATTTGTGGTCGAATATTTTTCTCATGTGTGTTCGGGTTTTCATGTTCTTAGCCGACATGGTGGTTGTAATGTGTTGTGGATCCTTGGAGATTAAAATTTGAATGTTTGGCACACTTGAGGATGTTCTTTTGGGTCACAAAATAATATTGGCCAATGGTTTTTGATTCACATTGAAAATTTATTTGTAAATTGGGGCCGGCATTGAAAATATGTTTTATATTTTGGTTGACGAAGTTGTTGATGAAATTCATGTTGCAGATATATAAGAGCAATTGTTTGAGCAAAGTGTAGTGTGTGTGCATAAGTGTGTGAGAGAAGAGGAATAGAAAATGTGCAAATAATGATCTAATCATTGGATTGTAGAGCAGAGTGTGAAGAAGTTTGAGTGAAGTGTTAAGGAGTGTTTATGTGCTTAACTGGAACTATAATCAAGATTTTGGAGAAGCTATTTTCTCAGTTGATACCCTGCGAATCTAATACATATTTCTCTTCTTTGGGAAGTGAACCCTCTTTTATTTGAGAAGTGAGCTCTAGGTAGTGTGCCTGAATGCAAGTGCATTCCAATTATTCTTCTCTATACTTTTAAAAAAGTATAATTTTGTGGACTAACATCCACCATGGTTTTTCCCCTAATAAGCTTTCCACATAAAAAAATCTTGGTGTTCTCTATGTTTCTAGTGTGTTGATTGTTTATGGTTTATTGTTCATGCATCAGATCTAAGATTAAGTTAAGTTTCAAAAGTTTAAATAATCCATGACAACTAATTCACCCCCCTCTTAGTTGTTTTTCCTTATTTTTCCAATAATTGGTATCATAGTAGGTTCCTATGAAGAAGTTTAAAAGATTGAGGTAATCTAAGATGGCATCATACAAGAAGGATAGTCCTAGATTTGATGGAAAAAACTACTCACTGTGGAAAGCCAAAATGGAGTGTCAGTTGAGGTGTATTGGTGAACCCTTCTAGAAGATTACAAAGAATAGATATACTATTCCTTAGAATGGTCGTTCCACTCCTTATGAGCTTAATAATTTGAGACTAATATCAGGGCTATTGAAGCTTTGTTGAGTGCTTTAACGGATTCAAAACGACAAATGTGATAGGTCTGAAGACAACTCATGAGATTTGGATGAAGCTGGAGACTTTGTATGAAGGAGATGTACATGTGGATGTTGCTAAGCTACAATATTTGAAAGGAAAGTATGAAAATTTGAAGATGGGTGAAGATTAAAATATTTCTTCTTTTATGCAAAAAGAGTAAATGAAATTGTGATGGGTATTAGATCTGCCAGTGGTATTCTGGATGAACAAGAAATTGTAGCTAAAGTGATCAGATCATTGCCTCCCTCTTACAAGTCAAAGGATCATGCTATTGAAGAATTCAGATTAGTAACAAATGTGACAAGGGATATGCTGCTTGGTAAACTTGTTTCCTTTGAGTTAAGTGAATTTGGTGATTCTTCCCCTAAGACATAATCTGTATTTAAGGCTTCTGTATCTGGAAGGAACATGCAAAGATATGATCTGGGAGAAAGTTCTAGAAAGACATTCAAGTATGAGGAAGAGATGGAACAACTTGAAGAAGAAGAAAGAGAGGTTGAAGAGCTAGAAGCATTGATTTCAAAGAAAGAAGGTAGAGGACAAGGTAAGTATAAAGGAAAGTTTCCTATTAAATGTTTCTCTTGCAGTAAAATAGATCATTTTGCTTCAAGTTTTCCTGAAAGAGTTCCTAGGACTAAACTTAACAAACCTAGATTTCAAAAGAAGTGTTATGTTGCTGAGGAAGGTGTGACTGATGAAGAATCTAATAAAGAGAATGAAAATGAAGATGAATGGGTTTTCATTGCTATCAAGGAAAATGGTCTGGTGGATACTGAATCAACTAAAGTTGAGAAAGCTCTTACAACCTATATTGAAGAAAAGGATGAGTGGGTTATTGACAACGGATGCTCACATCATATGACTAGTGACAAAAGCAAATTTATAAGTCTAGAGAAATATGATGGTGGGGTTGTAAGATTTAGAGATAACAATGTTGGTGTGATCCGTGGAAGAGGATCTATTTGTATTGGTGGTAAACATAACACTGATGATGTCCTTTATGTTGAAGGCTTAAAGCATAACCTATTGAGTGTTAGATAGATGGTGGACAAGGGTTATGATCTTCAGTTCAAAGATGGAAGATGTAAGATACTTGGAAGTTCTAGAAATATGATTGCTTCAGGTACAAAAACAAGAAGTAATATTTTTCACCTGAGTGTTGGTAATGTAAGTTGTTTAATTGCTCAAGTAGATGAAAAATGGTTATGGCATAGGAGGCTATCATGTGAATTTTGAGAACATTGTGAAAATAAGTTCCATTCAAGCAGTAAGAGGTCTACCTAAGCTAGTGAAGCCTGCTAATACAATATGCAAGGAATGTCAGATGGGAAAATAGACTAGAGTTTCTTTTTAGAGTAAAAAACATCATTCTAATGGAATACTAGAGATGGTGCATACTGATATATGTGGTCCCTCCATAATCAGAAGTGTACAAGGAGAAAGGTGTTTTATACTGCTTATTGATGATTACTTTAGGATGATATGGGTTTCTTTATTAAGAGAAAAATGTGAAGCATTAGAGAATTTAAAAGTTTCAAAGCTATGGAAGAGAATGAGATAGGTCTGAAGATAAATTTCCTAAGGTTAGATAGAGGTGGCGATTTCACCTCTAGGGATTTTAATTCTTTTTGTGAAGAACATGAAATCAAAAGACAATTATCTACTCCCCAAACCCCTCAATAGAATGGAGTTGTAGAAAGAAAGAACAAAATAATTCTAGATGTTGTAATAACAATGATGATTGAAGGAAATGTGTCTCACATCTACTGGAGAGAAGTTGTAAACATTCCTGTGTACACTTTAAATCGGGTAAATGTTAATGGTATTTCTGGTAAGACTCCTTTTGAGCTATGGTTTGGTTATAAGCCTACTATTAAATATTTGAATATTTTTGGAAGCAAGTGCTACATTAAGAGAGATGAGGACATAGGAAATTTTGATGCAAGGAGTGATGAAGGAATATTTCTAGGTTACTCTACCGAGAGCAAGGCTTACTAGTGTTATAACAGAAGATTGAGAAAAATGGTTGAAAGTGCAAATGTCAAAGTTGATGAGGACTCTGCTAGATCATCTAGATACTGTGGATATGATTCAGATGACCAACAAGATAGTTTAGACAAAGGGAAGAATTCTCATACAAAAAATCAAATTCAAGTTGTTTTGGTAAATCAAGAAAGTCAAGAAGGAGAGAGAAGTGGAAGTGCAGAAGAAAGAACAAAAGAACTAGAAGTGCAAGTGAATCCTAAAACTTTGAGGTATGTGAGATTAAATCATTCAGAGAATAAAATTATAGGATACAAGAATAAAGGTGTGCAGACTAAAAGATAGATTGCAAAAGAGTATTTCCTAATTTCCAAAATTGAGCCTAAAAATGTCAATGAAGCTTGCAATGATGAATACTGGATGGAAGATATGAAGGAAGAACTGATGCAGATTGGAAAGAATGATACATGGATTCTTGTTCCTAGACCTAAAGATAAAAATGTGATTGGTACTAAATTGGTCTTTCAGAATAAGCTAAATGAACAAGGTGAAGTGGTCCAAAATAAAGCAAGACTGGTATGTAAAGGGTATTCACAAATGGAAGGAATTGATTTTGAAGAAACCTTTGCCCCTATTGCAAAAATTTAATCTATAAGATTATTTCTTGTTTATGCTGCATATAAGAACTATAAAGTCTATCAAATGGATGTGAAGTCAGCTTTTCCGAAAGGTGAGTTAGAAGAAGTATATGCTGAACAACCAGATGAATTTCAACTAATTGACAAGGAAGACATGGTTTGTCGATTAAAGAAAGCTCTGTATGGGCTCAAGCAAGCTCCTAGAGCTTGGTATTCTAGACTGGTTAAATACTTACTGAAGCTTGGATTCAATAAAGGTACTGCTAACAACAACTTGTATTTTAAGTTGGATCATGATAAAGAGTTGATTATTGAAGTATTTGTTGATGACATTATTTTTAGAGGAGACGATGATTTATGTATGAAGTTTGTTGATGAAATGAAAGTGAATTTGAAATGAGTATGATTGGAGAGATGAAGTTATTTCTAGGATTGCAAGTCACTCAGTTAGACAATGGGATTTTCATATCTCAGTCCAAATATGTGAAAGAATTACTAAAGAAGTTTGGCATGGAAGAGTAAAAGCCTATTAGTACACCCATGGTAACTAGATGCAAGTTAACATAGAATGATGATTCTCCTAAGGAAAATCAAACAAGATACAAGTCAATGATTGGAAAATTTCTCTACTTAACTCAGACCAGACCAGACATCATGAATGTTGTATGTATGGTTGCTAGATTTTAGGCTGATCCAAAAGAATCTCATGTGACTATTGTAAAGATAATCTTTAGATATATGAAAGGAATAGTTGATTTTGGGCTTTGGTATCCTAAAGATGATGATCTTACATTGAGTGCATATACTGATGCAGATTGGGAAGGAGATGTAGATGACAAGAAAAGTACTAGTGGTGGTGCTTTCTTCCTAGGGAAGAAATTGGTGTCTTGTTTGAGAAAAAAGTATAATTCCATTTCCCTATCTACTACTGAGGAAAAGTATATTGTTTCTACAAGTAATTGTACTCAAGTGACGTGGATGAAATAGATGCTGAAAGATATCAGAGTAGTATATGATGAATCTATTGCCATATACTGTGACAACTCAAGTGCAATAAAAATATCAAATTATCTAGTGCTACACTCTAAGACCAAGCATATATCAATCAAGTTTCAATTTTTGAGGGAGAAAGTGAATGAGAAAGAAGTTAGATTGGAGTATGTGTCTACCAAAGAACAGGTTGCAGAAATTTTCACCAAGATGTTGCTAAAAGATAATTTTAATATCTTAGAGGGATGATAGGGGTGATTTCCCCTCCTGATAAGAACTAGAGATGAATTTACTTGCATCAATCTGTATGCTTCAAAGCTATATTTTGATCCGGATTGATGTTTTCATGGCTGCTACTTAGGGGGAGTAGTCAAATGTACCGATATGTGGTTTAGATCTTGTATGTGGGAAGATAATGTTTATATTTTCCATTGATGTCAAAGGGGGAGAAAAGCCATGTGAAAAAATATGAATTATCTAGGGAGAAGAGCCTTGCGAGGTGAAGTTCATGTAGAAGAAGTTGAGGAAGAAGAGTCAAAATCTAAGGGGGAGTAAGTGTTGATTGAGAGTTGCTTTGATGGTGTTTTTCACATCATGTGTTTCCATCAATGCCTAAGGGGGAGATTATTGGATGTTCTGGTTGTGTTGCTGATATGTGGTTTTCATTGATGTCAATAGTACTGTTAGCATTGTTGTATTGAAGGTTGTATATGTTGAGGATATTGATCAAATTGTTAAAAGAAAGAGTTGTAGGTTGCCAGTGGAACAGTGAAGGTCATGACTTAGGTGTCTTTCTTAGTATGTTCATGATCAATCATTGTGGACTAAAGTGTCTATTGTTGAGAGTTTCTAGTTTATCCACTGTAAGTTTTAGAGATCCATGTAAAGTGTTGATCATGTTATCAACAGTTGTGTTCTGATAGTGTTTCTATGGTTCTAGTTAGTATTCCTAAGTGAAGTTGATGTGATTCTAGTAATTTTAGTTGCTACGAATCTTTCTCTATTGGTTCTTATTGCTTGTGGATGCTTCTAGATCATTCTCTATCTTTGTGGCATGTCTGTGTTGATCGGTGTGTTTATGGTTGAAGATTTTTCTCATGTGTGTTTGGGTTTTCATGTTGTTGGCTGACATGGTGGTTGTAACATGTTGTGGATCCTTGGAGATTAAAATTTGAGCTTCTATTGTTAGAAATATTATGATGCATACAGTGGATCTTGTTCTCAATATTGATGGATGAATGACACACTTAGATGGAGGATTAGTACATTTGATTCGAGGGATGTACGAGGATAGGATATTCTATGCATGGCATTGTTGCATCCTAACACACTTATATTATGATATTGGCAGATTTGTGTTTCAAGAGATCAATAGTATGGTGCACTGCATGCTTTTGCAGGTGTGGTTCCTCGAGCATATTACATGGACCAGGCCTATCAAATTCCCTTGTGCTATAGCTACAAGATATCCACAAGCATTTGACTATCCTTTGCAATGCTTGCGGTAGTACGAAGATTTACACTTTTGGAGGATGTGATCTTATGGAGACCCTATCTACTCACTCTATAAGCTGGGGAGGATGTAGATGGACAAGGTTCTAGCTAGAAGGCATGACTATGTTGTATGACCTTTCTATTATGGTCAAGTCATGCAATAGTTTGGGTAGGTGCAAGCACCATCGAGGGCATGCCCCTTCATTATACGATTAGTATAGAGTGCCCAGAGGCTAGGTGATACTATTCAGCTTATGATAGATCATTTTTGTGAGAGTGATTTTGATGCTTAAGATCGCAATCAACTACCAGTTGCCAACACTAATGATGTTGGTAGCACAAATGATGACAAGGAGTGGTGGTCAGTGACATGACCAACTCCTATGTTCCCCATGGATGTCCCTATAGGTGATACAAGACTAGCACCAGATGAGGGAGATGAGCTAGGGGACAGAGCAAATGATGTGCGATACAGGCCATTAGATATATTTACTGATGTTATTGATGATGAGTATGAGTCAAAGGTTGATCTTGATTATGAGGACCAAGATGGAGGAGAGGATAATGAGGAGGATGAGTACTAAAATGAGGAGCCATCCCTGAATGAGGGTGATGAGGTAGCGACTGAGGATTGATATGAGTAGGGAGAGACCTCACATGCGTACAAGACTAGATCACGTGTGGTGGCTATGATAGACATTGACACCTAGTGTCAAAGAGAGGCTAGAACGTCCTTCATGCCCTCTAGAGAGGATGAGGTTGATATTCCTCATGCATCTAGAGACATAGGTGATGATATTTTTGATTTTACTCATGTACTTGGGTATATCTATGGTTTGTATATATATATATCATGATGATGTGTATTGATTGTGTACCTTTTCCATCTTGTAGGGGTGATGAGAGAATGGCAAGAGTTCTATCATTAGGATTCCATGGAGATAGTTCCTACATCCATCCATGAGGAGGAGATGGATCCTAAATACGCACCCCCACCAATCCTGGAGGAGGATCCAGAGTTTCTCAGACCTTTTTGGAGGCTATGGGCAACGTACAAGAGTGTGAGGAGACAAATACGTCAAGTTGAGAGTGCAACACAGTCATCACAAACCTTAGTAGATGTTGAGAGACTGCATGCAAAGCTAGCACAAGTATGATCATAGATGGATTGGATGGCAAAGGAGCATCTTGTGGCTACTGGTCGAGTACAGGGTCTGGAGTATGAACTTAGACTCGGTATTTCATGGACACGATCACAAATGACCATCTCATGACATCTAGGGACTGGATCTCAAGCACCAGAGCCCAAGGGGTCTAGTTCTCATAGACCTTGGTGATTTTTTATATGATGATGAGATGTATATAATTTTTTTTGATATATATACATTCATTTTTTGTGTTGCTTTATCTCTTTGTGTTTGAATGTTAAATGCAATGTGATTAATTAATTGACTTATGGTAAAAGTATTTAATTAATGTCTTCATGATTTAATAGGATTCATATGATCTAATATAAAACATATTTTAGTTTTACTGTAGATACAACATTGTTTTTGATTAATGATAAATAGGTTTTGAAGGGTGCCTAAAACCTTGAACAAAAAAGACAGTGTTAGTAAAGATATGACAAATGACTACCCACCTAGAAGCAACAAAAAACCAACTGATTAACAGTCCATTAACACACCATCAGTAGTCCAAAACAACCAAAACTAGAAAGAGATTCCACACGGCCATTAGAGCAATTCTTTAATAATTTTATCTACCTCCAAATCCTTTCCCACCAACCTATCATGCATATCCATGATTTATTCAACATCATGATTAGGGTCCTTCTTACCTTTCCTTTTTTTGCTCCTAGTACGCATACTCGACCCAACAACCAAATCAATAGAATGTACATCCATCCCAGTTTCCTCCCCACAAACCAAGTTATCTTGGTCATCAAACAATCCCTTCCCAGTTAGCTCTCTCACCTTCTAATTGAGGAAAACCATACCCTCAGTTGAAGCTGCCAACTTCTCTTTGCTAATGTTAATAAGCATGTCCAAGTCACTACAAATTTTTGTATTCTTCCTTTCCAACAAAGTCAATATTAGACCATAATCATTCTTTAGGGAAACAAGCTCATCCACCATACAACCGACATTGGCATTCAAAGATCTGGTAAGACCAAAAATAGACTCTTGCTCCTTAAGACTACGAAGAGTGGAAATGTTACACTTGGTGATGGTATCATGCTTATTATGGAGTTCCTGCATCTCTTTAACAAGCCACATGAGCAGATTAAATGAGATATCAACCCCTTATTTAACCAAACCCAATGAATGAGAATAATCCATTGCCCCCCAGAACACACCCCTACCTTGGTGCGACCCAACTAGAGGTTCCCCCTACATATCATCAAAAAAAATATTGGCCTTCCCCCAATCCTTTGAAGCCAACCCCCTAGTAGAGTCTTCAAGATTGACCCCCAAATTCCTCTTACCAGCAACAGGGGACTCACCAATACTAAAATTCTCACCCTGAATATTCCCTACCATCTCCTCAATATTAATATCCACCACCTTAGCATGGCCCTTAGGCCTCTTACTAGTATAACCCTCAACAACACCATATAAAACCTTTAACTTCTGTTTAGCACATGGGGCAGCTTTGGAGGTTGAGGGCTTAACAACACCTATTGAAGGAGTGTAGTCCAAATCAATGGCATAGCCATCAAACCAGCCCTCTGAATCCTCCTCTAACTCCGTACCATTCGACTCCTATATTTCTCCAATCCTACATTTCACACTTTCCTTCCCCTTCTTCTTAGAAATAGGGGACCAGGGGGTTCTAATAATGCAATTAGCTTTAATAAACTCAACAATAACCAACATTAAACCTTCATGCAAAAAGGGATTCCTAGGGTTTTTCTATAATTCGCAATACCCTCTTCCAAAGAAATCAACAAGTAAAAAGGGAAAGACACTAGCTTACCATGGAGGAAGTGGTTGAGCAACACAAAGTGATTTATGTAGAGCATCATAAATATACCATCAAGAGTGAAGTAATACATCAACGACACTGCAACCTCTCGCCAAATCAGTTTAATCTTGGTTCTATCATAGCCGTCATAGTCCAAACAAACTATTTTAGCCCTTTCTCTTTCACGGAGGAAATTTTGTTTGGTAGTTTGTGAAATGTTTTTGTCCCTATAGAATTTTCTACCTTCCATAGAAAAAATCATGACCTCAGCAATAAACTCTTCGTTAATGGTAGTATCCCTACCAAACATACTCACCACATGGCAATGCCAAGCATCAAAAAACTCCTTAGACATCATGGATTTAAAACCATTCAGTGTCTCCATGAAAGGAGTAACACCACCACTCTACAAGATTTTCCAAACTCTGGCATTGTGTCTAGTTTCCTCACAAGACAACGGCTCCATTTGACACCTATCTCTACCCATCGTAAAATTATTTTCAGAAAGAAAGCACAACTAGAGAAAACCAAGGGAAATAGACATAAAACCACTTAGAAAGAATGTGAGGCTATCAAGGGTAGTACATAAGGAAATAATGAAGAAGATGCTTAGACAATTGAACTGAAGAAGGCCACAATTACCAATGAGCATCAGACATGCGAGAAGTCTAATCAAGCAAAAAACTTCATGATACCCATGCAAAAACATGATACCAAGGAGGTGGGCATAAAATTAATAAAGTTCATTAAAACTAAGTCTCATTAAATCAATGGGAAGGACGCCATCCTTCCCCCATGATCTAGCCGATGACACACCATAATTAGCTAGCCAATTAGCCACTACATTAGCCTCTCTATAGGTGTGAGAGATGCAAATTTCATCAAATTCACCACATAAAGAAATGGAATCCAAAATAAAATTATTAATAGACCATGATGGAGGAGACCTTTCCTTAAGGAAATTCACAATGTTTAACGAATCACCTTCAATCCAGCATTTAGAGATCCTCATATTAGGTATGTGCAGGATCATGATGGGCCAAAAAGTGGCAATATGATGGGTATTTGTAGGGTATGTGGTTGACGACTTTTTTTTAACCCAAAATTCATGAAACGAAAAGGGTTTTTAAAAGATATTCTTAGCTTTCCACCAATAAAAATTATGGTTTACTTTGAATTTAATAAATAATTATTATTCATTTTCTATTTGAATTACGACTAAATCCCTGATTGGTAGGCTGATTGAAAAACATGTATAGCCTTCAAACAAGATTCACATTTTTGAACGAGCATGCACACATTCTATGCCATACTATAGGATTAAAAAAGAAAATTGAATTTCATGAAGTTTTCACCAAGTTAAGGTGGTCGACATCAGTTTTTATATTTTTTAAAAGTTGTAATAAAATCATAATTAATTATTTACTTGGAAAAAATTACAAAAAATTGAATCACATCCGACATGAGTCCTCTACTTATATCTAAAATATTATAAAAATATCATTTTATTGTGGTTAGGGGTGGTCGATAGACACCTACTTATTTTTCCCCTAAAATTTAAGTAATACACCATTGAAATTTCAAATTTTCATCAAATAGATTTTTTCATTTTAAATAAACCTAGTAGTTTAGAAACTACATTCAATTTTATACAGATTCTATTCTTACATATTTTTGAAATAATATAGATAACTTGTTCAAATTTTTACGTCAAGTTGCCTAACTTTGGTTTTTCTAAATTTTTTGCCACTTAAGGGCCTATTTTTTCCATGATGATCTTGCACATACCCTATCCCTAGCTAATTTAATGCTATGATAGGAAATCGTAGTGTAGATACAATATTTTTAATTAAAGAATTATGTTAACATAATACAACACTGTTGATTAAAGAATTATGTTAAATTAAATACACCTATAAGGATCTAACTTAAAATAATACAAGGGTGAATAGTATGAATCCTAAAGTAATTATAAAATGATCTTAAATAATTACCTTAGTGCTCGAGACAAACATAAGATTGGTTGTCAAGAATAAAGCAATGTGAAAGTTATTTAGAATGACATCAAATAACTTTAAACAACACTTCTTTAACAATCATACTATTCCAAGAGGTTAGAGGTAATACCAATGCAAATTCACAACATTAATAGGTTCCTTAAGGCCCATGTTCCATCAAGTTGTGTTAAGATATAAGCACCAAACTTGTAATTGGTATCAAACATGTAAGGTCTTAACCAATTAGGGCTGAACTTATGGGTATGTGCAAGATCATCATGGAAAAAACAGGCCCTTAAGTGGCGAAACATTTAGAAAAATTAGAGTTAGGAAAGTTGACGTAAAAATTTGAATAAGTTATATATATTATTTTAAAAATATGTAGGAATAGAATTTGTAGAAAATTAAATGTTATTTCCAAACTACTAGGTTTATTTAAAAAAATAAAAAATCTATTTGGTGAAAATTTGAAATTTCAATGTAGTAGTACTTAAGTTTCAGGGAAAAAATAGGAAGTAGGTGTCTGTCTGATCACCCTAACCATAATAAAATGATTATATTTTTTATAATATTTAAGATATAAGTAGAGGAATTATGTCTCGATGTGATGCATATTTTTTTGTAATTTTTTTCCATGTAAATAATTAATTATGATTTTTTATTACAACATTTAAAAAATATAAAAACTCGTATGTCTGTCCACCTTTACTTGGTCAAAAATTCATGAAATTCAACTTTCTTTTTTCTAATCCTATAGTATGTGAAGCACATAATGCGATGCATGTTTTAGATTCAAAAAATGTGATATTGTTTGAAAGTTGTAGATTTTTCAATCAACCTATCAATTAGGACTTTAGTCGAATTCAAATAGAAAATGAATAATAATAATTTATTAAATTCAAAGTAAAGAATAATTTATATTGGTGGAAAGCTGAGAATCTCCTTTAAAAACCCTTTTCATTTCATCAATTTTGGGTAAGAAAAAAGTCATCAGCCACATACCCTACACATACCCATCATATCGCCACTTTTTGGCCCATCATGATCTTACACATACCCTTATCTTTTCTTCATTTCCAGCACTAGTATTACATTGATTCTCAAGAAGAACAAAATCACCCTTATGAAACTTTCAAGGGATGACCTGTGTGTTGTGTCTTTGTTGGAGTTATCTGATGTGAGCTTGAAGATGTTCAAGAGCATTAATACGTGTTTCATCGAGCATCTCAAGTTGGTGCAATCATTGTTCTTTATAAGCATCATCGTCAATAAGCTCTAGGATAGCAATTCACAATGTAGGAATTTCTAACTCCAAGGGCATGATTGCATAAGTGCCACAAACAAGGTTATAAGGTGTGGTTCCAATGGATGATCTAACACTTGTTCGATAAGCCCAAAACACATAATGTAATTTTTTATGCCAATCTTTATGATGTTTGTCGACAATTTTCTTGAGAATTTTTTCCAGAATCCTATTAACGTTTTCAGCTTGTCCATTGGATTATGGAGAATACAGTGTGGAAAAGAAATGTTGAATGTTGAACGTTTCAAGAAATTTCTTAACTTCATTATTCTTAAACAAAGTTCCATTGTCTAAAACAATGGCATAAGGAATCCCAAAGTGATCAATTATGTGTTCCAAAATGAAACAAAAAAGTACTTCAGCAGTTGTAGAATGAAGAGGAATAGCATCCACCCATTTTGTAAAATAGTCCATTGCAATTATGATAAATGTATGTCCAATAGAAGAGGGAGGTGAAATTTTTCCAATAAGATCCAATCTCCATACTAAAAATGGCCAAATGGGAACTTGGGAATGAAACTCAGAAGCAGGACCATGGATCAAATTGCTATGTTCTTGACATTTACGACATTGTTTAATGTAAGTGAAGTAGTGCTTTTCCATATGTCTCCAATAATAACCCATACAGATAAGTTTTTCCACTAACGTCCGTCCTCCAAAATGACCTCTACAGGCACCAACATGAGCCTATTCAAGTGCAATAGGGATTTCAAAATCCTTAAGATACCATAATAAGAGACCATTAAAATATAGTCTATACAATGCATTGGTGAGGATCACGTATTGAGCTACTAGTTCGCGTAAACACTTCTGAGTGTTTGTTGTTGTAGGTTTGGAAATGGTACCATCTTTTAAATAGTTGTAAATTGTATCATACCATTCACATGAATCATCTTGAGTTATTGGTAAAATGTCTTCTAATTGAGTGTCAATTGAAGGTTTCATTAGTGGATGAATAACAAAAGTGAAGTCTATGGAAGGATCATGTGGGGATATAAGAGAGGTCACACTCGCCATTGCATCCACAAGTCTATTGTATTTTCATGGGATGTTATCAATGGTGAATGATTCAAACTTCTCTAATAGTTTCATTGTAATATTTTTGTATTTGGATAAATTTTCATGTTTAGTTTGATACATACCATTAATTTGTTTGATAACTAATTGTGAATCACCAAAGATCTTGATATGTTTAGCATTCATTGTTAAAGCAGCTCAAAAACCTGTGATTAATGCCTCATACTCAACTATGTTATTTTTTCATAGGAAATTTCACCAATAAGACAAGATAAGAGGTTTTCTGTCAAGGGGAATCAATACCACTCTAGCACCAGAACCTGTTCTACACTTAGATCCATCGAAATACAATTCCCATGTTTTAATATTAGCGACCAAGACATTATCATCAGGAAAGGAGTTGAGATTAGGTAGAGCAAGAGGGGAAGGAGCATCAGCTAAGTGAATTGTTAAGGCTTGTCCTTTGATTTTCTTTTGTGAAACAAAATTATGGTCAAACTCAGTTAAAACAATATCACCCACTTATCTAATCATCTAGAGAGGTCAGTTTTATTAAAAAGATGTTTAAGAGGATCAAATTTTGTCATGACTTGTATTTCACTAGTTAGTAAATAATGTCGCAATTTACTAGTAGTGAATACAAGAGATAAGCATTATTTTTCAATTGGTGAGTATCAAGTTTGAAAATCAAGTTTGAAAATCACTTAAGTTTTAGTTGATGCGGCTATGTATAAGATAAATGGTTTGTTTGGCACAATGGGTTGTAAAATAGGTGGAGTTGCTAGGTATTCCTTTAAACTCTCAAAATCCTATTTACAATCCTCATTCCAATCAAAAGGTACACCCTTTTTAATAAGATGTTGGAAAGGTAATGTGTGATCAGCTAAAGATGCAACAAAATGATGGATAGCTTGAATTTGTCCTTGTAACGTTCACAATTGAGAAATGTTTCGAGGAGGTGGAATGTTAATAATTGCATCAATTTTCTTTTTGTCCACCTCAATGCCTCTATGAGATATGAAAAAACCCAAAATTTTACCACTATCTACACCAAAGACACTTTTTGGATTTAAATGCATATTATATTTATGTATTCGTTCAAAGATTTTCCAAAGAACATTTACATTGTCTTTTCGTACTAATGATGTAGCTAGGATATTTTCAACATAATCTTCCAAAATTTTGTGGATGTAATCATGGAAGATCAATGTCATTGCTTGTTGATAAGTTACACTAGCATTCTTTAAACTGAAGGGAATCATAACCCAACAAAATGTTCCCCAAACAATGCTAAAGGTAGTTTTGTATTGATCTTGAGGGTTAATAAGGATTTGATTGTAACTAGAAAATCCATCCACGAATGACAACAAAGCATACATGTCCAACAGTTGAATCCATGATCATGTCTATATTAGGAAGTAGAAATTCATCTTTTAAAGAAGCTTTATTCAAGCCACGAAAATCCATACATATCCTAATACAATTATCGAGTTTAGCAATTGTGACAATGTTTGAGATCCAAGGAGAATAATCAATAGGTCAAATGAAGCCTGCATCAAGGATTTTTTCAAGCTCTGATTTAACATGCAAGGTTATGTTAGGGTGCACTTTTCTTATCTTTTCACGAATGGGTTTATCCTTTTTAGCAAGTATGATGTTGTGTGTCACAATTTTTGGGTCAATTCCTAGCATATCAGAATATTTCCAAGAAAAAATATCAGGAAAATCGTGAAGTAAAGTTGTAGTGTCTTCTTGTTCTTCATCATCAAGGCACTTCCCAATCTTAATAACTTTGTTTGTATCATCGATGTCCATTGGCACATCAATTTTATCTCCTAAAGGGAGTGCATTAGATTTAGGAACCTCAAATTCATGAGACTCTTTAATGGTATCACTATCATTTTTCTTGGTAATGATTGTAGCACGATTAACCTGTTTCATGGGGGTAGTAGGGGATGCATTATCATAAACTCCTAACATTTGTTTCAAAGTTTCATCACTATCAATGTACTACCATGATGGTGGTAAGATCATATCAAGAAATTTAGGATGGTTGATTGTGATTTGGTGTTTAGGTTGACATGTAATAGCATTGATGTTTAAAGATGGTTGTTGCATAGATTTTGTCATTTTAGAAAAAGAATATCCCAATCCAGTTTTTGTCTCTTGCGTATTAGGTTCGATAGGAACATAAATGCCTTGTTCATGTTTTCCACATCTTTTTCTAGTATATCCTAATTGTTTCACAAGTTTGTAACCTTTCCCATAAAGTATTTCCACTTCTATCGGAGTCGGCGGGGATTGATAATCTATCTCATCAAAATTAGTTGTGTATGTTGCATTTTATTCTTGAAAAGTAGAAGAGATAGATTTTTGAGAAGATTGTTCTAAATTTTGAGTAGACATGATGGTTGGTTGTTCGTGTTTCCCATCTTTCATTTGTGTGATTATGTATTCGCCCATAAATGAAGGTGTGAATTATAAGGATCCACAATTATCACCAAATAATTTAGATGGTGATTCTTCATCGTTGTGTTCAATTTCAAGAGGATCTATGTTGGATGTTGGAATTAATGTTTTTAGAGGACTTGTAGCTCATTTTTCAAGGTGCAAGCAACTTTCAGGCTTGGGGTCTATTTCAACTTGATAAATATGATTGTTATAGACATATTTCATGATATGATAAAGGGTTGAAGGCACTGCATTCATCTCATGAATCCATGGTCTTCCTAAAAGAAGATTATATGAAAGATAATAAGGCATGGCATGAATAGGAGTTTGCAAAGTAGTCACCCCAACCATAATGGGTAAAGTGATTATATCGAGCAGTTGCTTTGTTGTATTGTGAAATCCTTGAATAGATACAGAATCAGGTATTATTTGTGACTTATCAATGCACAATCTATCATGGAGATTCACACTACACACATTAAGGGTAGAACCATTATCGATAAGAGTTTGTTTGATACCTATGCAATTAAATTGAGCAATTATCATAAATGCTTCATTTTTTTTTTTGCAACTCTAAAGTAGGGAGCTCATGTTGATGGAAATTAATGTCTAGATTAACTTGGTTTATTCCATGGATTAGAGCTTCCACATTATTTGAAGTTGTACTAGGAGGAACTGCAATTTGTTGTAAGGCTATTTGAAGAATAGCATGGTAATTTGGTGAGTTCTAAAGTAAATTTAGAAGGGAAATCTTTGCAGGAATATTCTTTATTTGTTCAACAAGGTCATACTCCTTTGTGTGTGGGAGGTAATGAGGAGCACTAGGCGGATTAGGTAAAGGTAAAGAGGGTGGGGTTGGTTGTGGTGGTTGGGGATTGTTTCAGGTGTTATATGTATGAGCAATAGTAACATTACTTGATTGCTGCAACACATTGGCTTTAGGTGGGTAAAGAGTGTACTCAGTTTTATTAGAAGGATGGAGTTTATGTGAGGGTGGATAAAGAAGAATTTGAGGTTGAATCACATTAACATTAGATTAGTTTTAGACTTCTCACAACAAATATTAGTAGATGATTTGAGTGAGATGAAATCCTAAAGGGAGTCATCTAACAAGTCCAAGTATTCATGGCTAAAAGGTTTGATGTGTAAGTTATCGCTAATCAGTTTAAGTTGTTCAACATCAAAGGTGTTAATGTTCATTATTCTGGGTTTGGTACAACAAACCTTAGTGGATGACTTATGCGAGATGAAGTCCTGAAGAGCTTCATCTAACAAGTCAAATTCATCAAAACCAAAAGGTTTGAGGAATATGTTATCATTAGGCAGTTTAGTTTTCTCATTGCAAGCGTTGGAGGATGAAGTGACTGAGAGGAAGTCCTGAAGAACTTCATCTAACTTATCTACATCATCACTACTAAGAAGCTTGGATGAGATGTTTCTAAATTGAATCAGTTGTTTGAAAGGTTGTTTTGATGTTTCTATTTTGATGTTTTTATGTATCGATGAATCTGATCTAAGAGAACTAGGAATGAATAATGAAAAGGAAATTTGCAAAAACCTAAGACTATCCATAAATGCCATGAATGAAAAATGGTGCTTATGCTAAGGAAACAAAAAATAACTAAACTATAATAGAAAAGAAACTAGAGAAAATAGAAATGTGCAAAGCAATAAACTAAATTCTGGAAACTCTAATTCAAAAATTACAGTGGGACTGATTCGCTCAAGGTGGTAAGGAGTCCAATAGAGGTATTTTTTAGAATTTTTCTAGTTTTTTTTACTTTTTTGTATGTTTTCAGGTCTATACAATGGAGATAAAGATTGCTAATGCAAAAATTTGGAATGAAGTAATGAAATAAGATGCAATAAAGAACTCTAAATGATATTTTCACTAATGCAAATTTAAGAAGCCCTAGGATGCAAGAAAAATGCAAAAAACAATGCAATTAAGGCCTAGGATGCAAATATAAATGCAAATCGGAATGATATGATTTTCAATATGTAGGTTCACCAAAATGAACCGTAGATTTTTGGGTACGGATTATTGGTGATTCTTGCACTCTTAGGAATGTTTCACCTAAAAGGAGAGAGATAAACCCCACTAAAAAGTCTAGCTAGGTTCACTCAAATTATGCAATGTATGATGTTAGTTAGACTAAATGGAATGATCTAAGTGCAATTAAGCTTTGAAATTAAGAGATTATGAAATCAAAACCTAAGGATAATGCAATATTTGAAAACGCAATGTTGTTTGGAAAAAGCTTGAAATCATGAGTGAAAATGTAAACTAAACTAAACTAAACAGAAAGTTAAATTTCTTAATATGTGCACCTGAGAAGCTAAAGAAGGCTAGAAAGCAATCTAGAAATCTGACAAAACCTGATTTTGGGATGACTGGGACTCATTTGCCACCTTGGGCGAATCAGTCTCAGGTCAGGGTTTTTTTGCATAGGAACTATTTTCTACTAACTAGGTGTCTAGATCTGCATCTAACTAAAAATGACACCTTAGGAGGGACTCATTCACCATGCATGGAGAATCAGTCCACTTTTAAATTTATGTGATTTCAAATCCCTGTTTTGTACCTTGACCCCTGTACAACACTTTCTGACGGAAACCTGAATTGAGATCTCAGAAAATTCCTGCAAAATAGCTTAAAATTGTTTGTCTAATGGGGGATTTACCTTGTTCAAACCCCAAGTTGGGTAACCAAACCTTGAATGAATAAAAATATGCATAAAAGCCCAGCCTTAGATGTGTTAAAGACTAGGAAAATCTGAAGTATGTCAAAAGCCCTATTCTATTATGCAAGAACAAGAAATTCAAATGTGATTTATGTGATGCAAGATCTAAACCATATAGATCTAACAACACATCAAAAATGAAGATAAAATGACATGCAAGTGGAATGTAAATGAGATATAAACCTTAATCTAAAGATAGAGAAGCAATGGAAGACGGAATCACTTTGAAAACAAGTCTTTAGGTGTTATTTGATGGCTATTTGCATTTCCCGAACCTAGATTTCTCCATGATTCACCATAGGCATCCATCATCAATTCTTTGCAATGTTGAACTTTGATCCAAAAAGTGAGCTTCAAGACCTACAAAAACCCTAGTTTATTGCCCTAAAACTTCAAATTTGCTAATGAAACTTGACTTTAGAAATTTATTTTGCAAAAATGACTAAAAGATGTGTAAAATGACTAAAAATGAGTATTTATAAGCAACAACACTTAATTTTCCTATTATTTAGACCTAAGAGGCCAACGTTCACCAAAAAATTAAGTTGAATTAATTGAATTCCCGCTCAAAAATGAAATTTCCCTCAAAAGGGACTCATTCACCACCCTCGGCGAATGGGTCCCACCAAAGGGGACTCATACACCCAAGGTTGCGAATGGGTCCCACTACTTATTTTTTAAGGTGGGTTTTTAGGATATGGAAGAATTGAATGTTGTTTGTCTTGATTTAAGTGAATTCTCAGATAAAACATACCTCTAGATAAAAAAATAATGGGTCTTAGGGGCCTATAAATGTTGTTTTGAAGGATAAATGATGTAAGGGGACTCAAAAGTGGGTCTAATTATGTGTGAAATTGTCTCTTTCTAAAGAGGGTCCAAGTTTCTATGATGCAGATCTGAATCTATGAAATACACCTACAAAATAGAATTCAACTTGATTTTCTATGGGGGTTTGCCTTGGTCAAACCCCTAGTTTGCTAATTAAACCTTGATAGAAATAATGATAATTGCATGAAAAACCCTAGCCTTAAATGTGTCTAAGACTAGGAAATCTAAGACATGATGCAATCATATTTTAATGTGCTTGAGAATGTGATGCAAGAATGGAAATGTGAAGATAAATGACTCACTTGTGGTGATCTCTAATCACCATAAATGAGCTCCAATGATGCTTGTAGCTTCCTTAGACTAAATGTAGAGTGATAATGGAAGATGGAATCACTTAGGAAATAAGTTTTTAGGTTTGGCTTGATGGCAAGTTGCATCTCCCCAACCTAGAATGCATCATGATTCATCATAGGCGTCCATGATCAACCCTTGAAAATGCTAGATCTTGAATGAAAGTGAGCTTGAAGACCTACAAATTTTTTTTAAGGCAACTCCAATGCTTCAAATTTGCTTGCTTTTGGAATGAGAATGCTCTTGTGAAAGCTTGCTTGAATATTCTTGATGCTTATCTCTTGAAAAATGCTTACTGAAAGTGCTTAGAGTTGATAAAAAATACTTAGAAACTTGCTTTTATAGGCATTAACCCCTAATTGACCGTTATTTAGATCTCAAAGGTCGACATCCACCAAACTTTGAATTAAAAACGTAAACTTTCCACTCAAAATTGAAAAAGTACTCAAATGGGACCCATTCACCACCCTTGGTGAATGGGTCCCACCTAAGGGGACTCATTCGCCAAAGGTGGTGAATGAGTCTCACCTTAGCCTTTTGAGGTGGGTTTTCAAGATTTTTGGTGATTTGAGTGATTTTATGGGATTTTTGAGTGAAATGAGCCTCGATATCTGAAATAATGGGTATTAGGGGCCTATAAATGATGATTTAAAGGATAATTAATGCAAGGGTACCCAAGATAGGTCCAAATTAGACCAAGGATTGTACTATCTCCAAGAAGAGAGTACAATTCCAATGGTCACAAAAGATAACTAAATACATCTTCATAATTTGATCATGATAGCTCCTTACTCATAATCATCTCTTTTTTCTTGCTCAAATGAGAATAAAACCTATTTATATATGCATTTCAATTAATATTTTTAAATAGAGGTGGACTTGGGGTCTTTATAAACCACCAAAGACCAAAAAAAAATCATTATGACACCCTTAAGGATCGAGGAACTACCACCTTTGACTGGGTGATATTTCCCCTAATTTATTGAGGTATCATGGAATTTAATATATTTTTATGATGTGGCCTTAAAATGAATAAATTATTATTATAATTAATGTAGGAAAAATAGGGTGTCAAAGGCAATGCTAAATTATCAAGGGTGACAATTTATGATGGTACATTTAATCCCATATTTAGTAAGAGTGTGATCTTACATTCATACACACACTACAGTGAAATATTCTTTTATCAAAAGCTAAAGAGATAGGATGAAACCAAATTGAGGGGTGTGCAAGTCCCCAACTTAGGATCTCATTGATATAGAATGTTAATACAACATGAAGAAAATATATCAGATGAAGGACAACAAAATATTCAATCACATGAAAATATATGCAAGAAATACATAAGACAAACATGATGGATACAAAGAATACATGAAGCAAACACACAAAATACACAAAGAAAACATTCAGAATAGTTGAAGAAAACAAACCAAATACATGAAGAAAAAACACAAAATACATGACGAAAACATGTAAAATATACAAGACAAACATAATATACTCATAAATAAAACATAACATGCACATGGAATATAAAACAACAAATGTTAGTACATAATAAATTTTAAAAAATGTCAAAATTTTAAAGAGACCTTAATATGTAAGGTTGTGTCAATTAGCAAGCATCATCCATTGAATTCACAACATACACATCTGAAAATACTAAATTGATGAACTACATAGAACTAATAGCTAGAAAATTGTGTTATACTAAGTTTCCATGTAATATGATGGGTTTCCCAAGGCTAGAAAGATGTGTTATGCCAGTTGATTCATCGAACACATGGTTCTATTGGCAAGAAAATTGTATTATGCTATGTGACCATGTAAAAATGCTCAACTTAATAAATCAACAAACTTAGTTATGTTAAATTCTTCGAATAGTTATGCTAAATTCTTCGGCTATTTTATCAATCACAACATAGGGAGCACATAAAATTTTAACATTATGGGAGAAAAATCAATGCTTAAAATCACGACCCGAATGGGTAGCATGGTTGGTTAAGGGCTTTGGGTTTGTCCCATATAGGTCCCGAGGTCGACTCACTCTCCTACATGATAATGGTATGGGTCATTTTGGGTGCAACTTGTTCCTCCAGAGGACTAGTTTCGTATCCGCTTGCCTCCCCCATCCCCCAAAACTTGGCAAAAAGTAAGACCAGTGCACGAGTGGTGGAGCTCTCTGGGCAGAGTCGCAAATCCAAGCACTAGACATGAGGGTTGGGGATACCTCTGGGTTATCAAAAAGAAAACAAAAATGCTTAAGATCACATGGGACAAATTGATAAGTATGCCTAAAGGGGCATTATAAACAACAAAATCACCAAAGGAGTATGTGAATAAATCAAATCTCATAAGTCATCAGTAAAATGGATAGGGTGATATGGTCGCATTAAAATTTCAATATACTTGCTAGTTGGTTTTTTAAGGAAAAGAAAGGGAAAGAGGGGATTCTTAGAAATAATAAATGTCTACCAAAACTATTTATCCTTGTCCCCAAATTGCATGGGTATGGACAACCATGCAATAGACAATTGTGTTGCTACAATAAATGAAATATGGTAGCACACAAGATTGTACCACCATGAATGGAAATGAGAAAAAATATGGAGTTACAAATGCCACATAGTGAGGATCAACACCATATAAGAGATTATTATTTAGAATTATTAGGTGTATCAGCACATAGGAGAGCACCAAAATTGATAAGTGGTATTTTATTACTCAAGACCTAACATTCATTGGTGGAATGACCATGCACTTGATGATATGCACAAAAAGAGTGATTCTTATGAAAATTATTACATGTTGAAGGAGGAAGAGTAACCAAAGGGTCTTTGAGAAGATACAACAAAAAAATTCTTGCTATGATAGAGGATAAGGAGTAGGTGGCAATTTTTTCAGCAGGTGTCTCTATCATTGAGGAAGAGTAACCATCTGTTCTGCCTGGGCACTTAAAAACGTTATCATGTCTGAGTCAAACTGGTGTAAATAAGCTGCTCCTACTCCCTTGTCACAATCAATTGATATGTACACACGAGGAGAGATGATGGAGACTGAACGAAGAGTGAGAAATACAAGATTTTTCCGTGGGAAGACACGTTCGAAATAGGATACACACACAGATGCTACAAAGAAAGATCTTGTAACCACTGGCTTCTTCGCACCATCTGCATCTCCATAATCTTGTCTATCTGGAGGGAACATTCGAAACAGTATGTTGAAATAATTTGATAATAAATCATTGAACTAAACCTGAAATTCTGTCTTATCTGCTTCCTCAACTGAGGATTGGACAGCTTTAACGATTGTGTCCTACAAAAAGAGTATTCCACCCAGTGCCACACCCTATCATCTGCTATGCGAACTATGTCCCCACGATTAAACTTCAATCTCAAATTGCCATATATACCACGCTCAAGAATGGGCTTCGCAGCTTCAACCATGATTAACTTCGCCAATTAAGCTCTTAAATACGTTTGTATAATAAAGTACCATTAATCTAAAAATGGAGAACACATATATGTAACATACATCTAAAATTGAAAAAAATATGTTATAAAAATGGCATATGGAAAATTCACCACCAACAATTCACTGTGAGAAAATTTACCGCTATAACAAATTTATCTCATCACCAGTAAAATTCACCACCAACAATTCATCGTGGAACATTAATTGCATTAATATCTTTTATCACAAGTAAAATTCACCACCAGCAATTCATGGCCTGGAAAATTAATTGCATTAATATTTTTTAATGTTAAGTGGCAGTGAATTGCTGCTGGTGAGTTTTACTTGAGATGAATTTGTCATGACGGTGAATTGAATTTTCCCAAAATAAATTATTGACAGTGAATTATTTTCCATGGATGAATTGCTGACGATGAATTAACTGTATCTTAAATTATTAAGACATATTAAAAAAATAAAGAGTTATTACACTACAAAACCTTATAATACCTGAAGTGAAGAAGACTTAGCATAACTAGTATCTCCATGTCCACCCTTCATGCCAAGCACATTCTCCGGGATCCATGTGGATTTATTTGGAGATTGAGATTTTAAAATGTCCATTGATATTGCTTGCTTAACTACTACCTTAATGCACATTGACTCACTCTAGTTAACGACTAGTAATGCCTGCAAACCTACCAGAAAACAATATTTCCAAACAGTGATACCTGTTGACGTCATCGTTCGTATTATCGCAGTCCGGATAAGTGTTGCTCACTTGGACACCTTGTAACCCTGCGTGCCACAAAATTTCTATCTTTTCTGCTAGTCGACATCAAATTCTCAATCAACTGAAAAGGGGAGCGGGCCTGATGGTGGTTATCAAAATTCATTATGTGGGTTCTATTTGTCTTAAGAATTCCATCTAAAATCAAATTTATCTGTTACAATTTTTAATGTAAGCTATTAATGAAGGATTCGGTAAAATTTTCTTTAAAAAGAGTATAGTTAGGTGAAATTAAAGAAAGTTGGTTTAAATACACATCATCTCTTTTGTCAAATTAGTGATATGACATAAATTGTATTTTCTTTATGTTTGTATGTTTGAAATGATATTTGTCTATTTTTAATATAGACCTGAAAAAGATTCATATTTATTGTGACTAATACATGTTGTCCTATACATAGTCATATACATTTTACATTACAAGATATATAACCCTTTCAAAATAATAGTATATGTCAACCATTTAATATAAATTACTATAACTTGTAGTATATGCATACCTAACTACTAGTCCACTTAGTAGGTACAATTTTTACAACACTACAAAATAGATTGTGAAGTCGACTATTGAAAAGACAAAAAATAAAATCAAGTTATTGTTAGAAAATTTCAAATCTTCTCATTATGTAATAATACATCTGTAGATTTAGATGCATCCAACAATTTTATGAAATTAAATGTAAAGTAAATTCAAATATATCCACTTATTCTAGAATCTTAAATGCATTTCTCATATCTTCATCATATTATTGAACAAAACACAATTACACTCAATATAATTAAATAAAATATAACCACACATATCAAGGTACTTTTGTGTAATCATTAGGATGCCTATAAGAGCAAAATATTTTTTATCAATTATTTTCTACATTTTCATAGATTTAATATCTCTATCATTTTGCACAACTGCCTTCTAAACTATAAGTTAATTTTTTTTTTCAATTCTACCTATAAATTAAAATCATTTCATTTTCTATATTTTGATTACGAGTTCAAATAATTCATTACTTTATGTTAAAAACCTATGTTTATCTAATCAAAAGATGTGTATGTGTATGTGCATTGAAGTAGAGGACAATAAAGATGACAAAATTGACTATTTATAATGAAATTAGTTAAAACTAATCTTAGATGAGAAATTGAAGATAACCACACTCAAAATTTGAAGATATGACAAGAACAAGATTCATAAGACTCAAAATCTTTTTTAAACTACTATTTTCTAAAATAATGGAGATCAATTCATTTAAATAGGGGAACAACACAAAGTAATTTTTTTGATAAAAAAATATAACATAAGATCAAAGGTGATCCCCATATAATGATGCCTTTTTAAAAGTATACAAAAGTCACTTCAACGGAAAGTAAACTAGCATTGTATATTTTTCCTATTTTTTGACTACTTTCATTGAGAATGTGTGTCACATACTATTGAAACCCCAGCTTTGTTGCCATCAAACTCAGATTTCCCAAAGTGTTGCATTCATGGATTTTCCACAGTACTGCTAGGTGCACTTAAGATGAATGTGGGTTGGAGGTGTTACCCGCCATCCCACAGTGGTCTCCATCTGCTTGTACAGTAGTGCGTTGGGGGGGGGGGTGTCCTACCTTGCCACCCCGTGACAGTGGTTGGAAGTGGTTGGCAATAGATCAAAGGCCATATCGCTACCCCGTAGTGGACCATGGAAGGTGTTCGCAGTAGTGCAAGGGCCACCCTGTGATGGTGGTTGACTCTTGCTTGCAATAGTACGGGCCATACCACCACCCCATGACAACCCGTGAAATGGCTTACGGTGTTGTGGTGTATATCCTGTCATATCACGATGGTTGGTCTAAGAGGCTTGTGGTGGTGCAGTACATATCCCCTTGTCTCATGATGGTCAGTTGAAGATGACTGTGATATGGCAGTAAGCTGCAAAGGCTTGTCAGAGTGACAAAGGGATTTTGGAGAGACAAGGTTTTATGTCTCTTCAACAGGACTTCGATAGAGTGAAATGGTAACAAAGGACTAGTTAGATGGTGACACATGGCATAGAGTCATTCCTTGATTGGACATCATTGTTGTGAATCAATGTGTTCATTGGCTCAAGGATTTCAACCTGAAGGCCATAGTTGAAAAACATGATAACCATGTAACTGCTTGTGATATCTCAATGCTCATTGGTCAATGAGATAGTACTACAACAACATAGGTTGTTGACTTGAAGGAGGAGATAAATATATATAGAGAAGTCTATAATGTAATGTTGGTATTATATCAAATATCGTAATACATTGGATTGACCATGAGTCGTAGGGTGGTTGGTTGAAGATCAAAGTGAGTGTTATGCTAGTGAAATGATTCTATGATTCAACACCTGAAAGAGAATAGCTTTGTAACTTGTATGTAATTGGCATTCTCACTATAATATGAGTGATCTTTACTTTGGTGTGTGGGTTCTTTCCCAAAAGAGTTTTCCCACATAAATCTGGTGTTTTTTCTTTGTTTTTTTATTTTGTTATTGTTGTATGTGTATCTTTATGTTCTATAATTGCAAAGTTTAAGAGGTTTTCTATATCTCTCTCCTAAATATTAGCATTAAGAATGTGTATTTTGTACTCTACTTTCCTTTCAATTAGTATCAAAGCTTAGGAAACTTTGTTGTCATTGTGGGTAAGATGGGTTTTTCTTGCTAATCTTGTTCAGTGGGAGTTTTGTAGAAAAAATGGTTGTAAACTTATTGCAACTTTAAGATGGAAAGCACATCTGGAAGAATAGAAATTGAGAGGTTAAAATGTGGAAATTTGGAGTTGTGGAAACTCAAAATATAATATTTTCTTGTCGATCAATAGTTATGGATTGTAGCGTCCTCTAACAAACCATTAGAAAACCTCACAGGATGATAGGGATACAACAGACCTGAAGGCCAAGGGCCTGATCAAACTGTGTTGGCTGATTTAGTTCTCCTAAATGTCCATGAAGGGAAGACTGTGAAACTTTTGTTGAAGAATCTTGGTGACATTTATTAGGGGAAATCTCTGGTAAATAAGATATTCCTGAGGAAGAAGTTATATTCTTAGAAGATGGATGAAGGAGCACCTATTGCATATTATTTGAATGTGTTTACATGATCATGGCTAAGGAAATATTTTGAGATGGCTAAGGAGGCCCTTGTTGTTTGAGGCAGATCAAAGGAGAGAGGAAAGAAGGAAGACAAGAAGTATACATCCAAGTTAGAGGGTAGATCAAAGTATCCTTGTAAAAATTCCAAAGTGAAATTTTTGAATTGTGGGAAAACTAGACACATTCGGAAAGAAAGTAAAGAGGAGAAGAAGAAAAAGAAAAATAGTTCTTCTGATAATGAATCTTCTGAAAGTAATGCAGATTCCTTTGTAGCAGCCTTGTCGACTCAGACATCAGATGATGTTTGGCTAATTGACTCAGGTGTGTCCTTTCACATGACCTCTCAAAGGGATTGGTTTTCAAAGTATGAGAAGTATGCTAGTGGAACGGTATATCTGGGTGATGATTCTCACCTAGAGATTGTTGGTCATGGAAGATGGAAGAGTGAAGGTAGTCAATGATGTGATGCATATACCTGGTCTAGCTTGACATCTGCATTCTATAAGTAAGTTGAATGATGTTGATGTGCAAGTTTCTTTCTTGAATGATTTGTGTAGAATGACTAAAGGATCTATGGTGGTGGCTAAGGGTGCACAAATTGGTATTATGTATAAGTTGGATGCATGTGCATTGCAGTGTAATAGTGCTTCTACAAAGTCAAGTAAATTTGATCATGTAGAGAAAAGAGGTGTTGTTCCTATGAGTGTTAATTTCTTAGAGGTGTAAAAATTTGGAAGGTTGTCATTGATGTCAACAATGGAATTTGGAAGATTGTCATTAATGCACATAGTTTAGCAAGTTATGATCACTCTGGTAGAAGAAGCCGATTGATTCAATATTTTGATCTAGATTATCTTATTTTGTAAGATCCACTCAAAAGCTAATAATATTTTCTTTCTTGACATCAGTTGCATCCACTGAGAAGGTTTCAGTTGAATGGATTATATGGTTGAAACATAGGAAAATAGGGACCACCACCAAGATGAATGCACCAAGATGATGAACCACTAGTTTTTCTAAAGGATGTTTCATTCAATTACGAGAGCCAAAACATGGGTATGTGCAGGATCATCATGGAAACAATAGGCCTTTAAGTGGCAAAAAATTCAAAAAAATCAGAGTTAGGCAACTTGATATAAAAATTTGAATAAGTTATCTATATTATTTCAAAAATATGTAAGAATAAAATTTGTAGCAAATTGAATGTAGTTTCTAAACTACTAGGTTTATACTTAAAAAAATCTATTTGGTAAAAATTTGAAATTACAATGCAGCAGAACTTAAATTTTAGGGAAAAAATAAATAGGTGTTTGTCTGACCACCCTAGGCACAATAAAATGATAATATTTTTTTATAATATTTTAGATATAATTAGAGGACTCATGTCCCAATGTGATGCAATATTTTTTGTAATTTTTTTCAAAGTAAATAATTAATTATGAAATTTTTATTACAAATTTTAAAAAATATAAAAACTTGTATGTCTGACCACCTTAACTTGGTCAAAAATTCAAGAAATTAATTAATTTTTTTTTAATCCTATATTATGCAAAGCATAGAATGTGAGGCATGTTTTGGATTTAAAAACTATGATACTGTTTGAAAGCTATAGATGTTTTTCAATTAGCCCATCAATCCAGACTTTAGTCATAATTCAAATAGAAAATGAATAATAATTATTTATTAAATTCAAAGTAAAGCTAAATTTATATTGGTGGAAAGCTGAGAATCTCCTTTAAAAACCCTTTTCATTTCATAAATTTTGGGTGAAAAAAAGGTTGTCAACCACATCCCTGTCAAATCACCACTTTTTGGCCCATCATGATCTTGCACATACCCACATGCAAATAACAATCAGAAACAAACCGTAACTATTATAGAAATTATGAGGGGAGTTTTGAGAGCTTAAAATGATGTGTACCATGTTGCAAGAAGTATGTTTTTAGAGCACAAATGACTCATCTTCCTTTGGTGGCAAATGGATCCTTGTTAGGGTTTAGAAAACTAGGATTTAGGTTATTTTCCTTGATATCTGCACTCTCAGATCCTCAATTGTTATCTCCTAAAAACCTATAATAAATTTTGTAGCTTCAATCCCATCTTCCTGCGCTATGAAGGTCAACTTTGCAACTTGAAAAAATTTGTAACTTTTCTCTAAAATTCTTCTCCGCATGATCTTCAACCTATAAATCCGCAAACACACACTCAAGGGAAGAAAAACTTGTTTATTGTTTGTGAATAGATGTTTTTCTAAGTCAAACCCCTTTTACTTAGTTAAACCGAATGGTGAAATCATAAAATCGAAGCATGAACATGAAATGATGCAATGTTGATACATTGGAAGTTATCTTGGGGTATAAATCTACAATCTAACATGAAGTGGCAATGAAGAATGTAGATCTTAGATATGAAACAATACTTGCAAGTAGATCTTCAATGCTACATCCACTATCTTTTCCCAACAACATGTAGGAATTCACTATGCCTTAGAAATGATGAAATGATCTTGAATTGCTAGAATAAAACCTTGATAATCTACCCTGAAATTCCTTTGAATCACCCTTGTAAACTCTTGTGAATGTTCTCTTGATTTTTATGAAGTTATAGGATGAAACTATGTGAATTACCCCCTTATTTATACTAAATCAAGAGATTAACCCTGAAATTCAAACAATTCAATTTGACACTAGATCTGAAAATGGATGCTATTAAAATCCTATCAAAATGAAATTCAAAAAGGAGGTCCTCATTAAGGGAGGACCCATTTGCCACCTAGGGAAAATGAGTCCTAGCACAAGTTTTAAGGACCATGCCTTTGGGGGGTGAAAGAACATCAAAAACCCATATGAAATATACAAAGAAAGGGGGGTTCCTATAGAGGGAGGACCCATTCGCCACCTATGGTGAATGGGTCCTAGAACCAATTTCTAGGAACTTGATTTTTTCCAATTAAATGTTTTAGAATTTCAATTATGGGTGTTAGGATGGATCCTCAAAAGGTGTCACAAATAAGGCTTAAATTTGAATAAAAGGTGCTAATTAAATCTAATTAACCATAATTAATTAAAAGGACTGTAGATAAGTGTGAAAGTGTGTTACAACACTTTACAACACCTAAACAAGGTACAAATTAAGTATATTTTATTAAAAAGGGGCCCAAGATCAATGTGAATGTCTTACAACACATTACAACATTAGACCTAGGAAAAAATAGGTTAATTCAATGATAATGATTCCCAAATCAAGTGATGAAAAAGGGATAATTTTTCCATCACTACATTTTTCCCCCACTTTAGTGAGAGTTTGTCCCCATGACAAACTGACACTAAAGTAGAAATTCAAGACACTTAAATATGTAGCAATAACAAAGATACATGATCTTACCCTATCAAAGGCCAACAAAAATAAAGAAAAAGAAAAGGATCAATCACAACTATTTCAACATGATGTGGAATAGGGTTGCTTGTCCATAACCTATGTTACTCACTTTAGGGTAGTGGAACCTCATCGACTAGGTGAGTTATCCCAATGAGGTGGAAAATGTGAGAATCATATTAGCCTCTCATACCATACTAAATTTATCCTCCTAACAACTTCAATAAGGCACCACTATGCAGTTCTCTTTTTAAATGCTTTTTTAATGTCATGTATGTAAGTTTTTGTTAAAAGGGGCTTTTTCTTTGTTCGTGTAAGGTCTTCTTCTTAGGGAGCATTATGCCTAATGTCTCCAAGAGAGGACAAGTCAAGGATATCAAATCTCCATTTATGGGATGCCTCGTTTGCATCATGCCATGAAGGGAGATCATATTATTAGAAATATCACATTCTTGGAGGACATAAAACCCAATGACACTACCTAGAAAAGGACTTGTCACAAGAAAAAGGAAAATGATGCCATGAAATATGTTGAAATATGTCATCGATGTATGCCCCCACTTTAAAGCTATTGATACACCATCACTGTGAGAAATTTATTTTAAGTAGTCAATGTTTTTTCTAAGACATTAGAGATCTCCTTAGAAAACCTTATGCCAAGTCATATGTTTCTGAAATAAAGCTGCATCATGAAATAGGAAGGGTTACCCCCTGAAATACATAAGGGATCTATTGATTCGAGGTCAGTATGTCTTTGCTACAATGTTGTCATAGAGCATGAAACTATCATCATTCCCAAAATACCCATAGAACTAAAATAATGACACCAAGAGAGAAAAAACAAAGTGAACCATCAAGTTTTGTGTTGCTATGACTCTCTTGCACTCTTAGGATTTTTCACCTAAAAGGAGAGAGATAGGCCAAAAACCTAGGTGGTTCACTCAAACTAATGCAAGTATAATGGAAATATGAGTGAAATGTGCCTAGATGAGATGGTCTAAATGCAAAGAACTAATAAATACTATTTATTATAAATGAAAAACCTAAGAAACATAACTTGTTTGAAAACACATTATGATATGCAAAAACACCTAGAAATGAAAGCAAACTGTAATAGAAATGGATGAATTTGAAGAGGCGCACCTGAAATCTTGTTGGAGATTGGAAATGACATTTGAAATGTTATTGGTGCTGAAATTTTTTCCTACTGATACTATTTCAACATTCTAGGCGAATTAGTCCAAGATCTGGGAAACAGTTCTGGAGCCCGTTTCAGACAAATGGGTATCCAAAACTGTAGAAAACCTTTTTAAGGCCTAGTAGTGGGACTCATTGGCCACTAATGGTGAATCCATCCACTTTTGAATTTCTAAAAATCCAAAAGAGGAAACTGAAACCCTCGGTCTGCTCTTTGGTTCCCGATAGGTATCCACCTCTGAAAGTCTGATTTATGAACCTGAAAGGGGCTTTTTGTTCATATTTTTCCCTGGTCAACAAGAAGATGTCTTTAACAAATCTTCAATCTATTATTCAATGATTTCCAATTCTTCAAGATGTATAAATCTGCAAACACACAAGAAGAGAAGGAGAAATGTTGAATATTAGGGCATGGAGGTTTGCCATGGTCAAACCCCTTTTAGGTAATTAAAGAAAATGAAGAAATAATATGAAGATTGAACATGAAATGAAGGGATTAATACCTTTCCATGATTATTGATCTTGTATTTTCTGCAACAATATGAAGAATCTTCCCTTGAATGTCTGAAAATTGCTATCTCGGTGACTTGAGATGATAAAACCCTGGCTTGCTTGACTTGAAGTGGAAGAAAAATGATGAATGAGTTGTGAATGAGTTAAGAGATGTAAATTAGGGTTTAGAGACTTATATTTATAGGAAATTCACCTTATTTTCCTGTTAATTGGATCACTAAGGCCCACATGAAAGAAAAATAGACTTAAATTGCAAAATTTCATGCTCAAAACTCAAAAATGACTCAAATGAGACTAATTCACCACCTTGGGTGAATCAGTCCCACCTGGAAGAGACTCATTCACCATAGATGGTGAATTAGTCCTAGTGTGGCAAATTAGTCCCAGAGGGGCCCATTTGCTAGCTGAGTTGTTGGGGAATGAGGAATTCCAATTCTTATGTTGATTTAATTAGGTATTTGATCAAATTATGCCTCGAGATGCACAATATGGGGTCATAAGGGCCTATTAATGATTATGTAAAGGTCAATTAAGGATTTGGACACATAATTCAATGTGAAAGTGTGATTAAATATACTTTACAACAATAAAATGAGGTCCACACAACCTAGTGAGGCACAACATCCAATGTGAATGTGTAAAATGCATTACAACACTAGATTAGAATTATGTTTAATTTACAAGCCTTCTAGATTGATGTGATAATGAAATTAAATATATTTTTCAATGTTGAATTAATGAAAAAAATGGGTTTATTCATTAAGTCTAGAGAGGTGTGAAAGTCTTTTACAACACTTTAGAACACCTTTACAAGACATTGATAAATGCATTTTATTCAATTTTCTAGGGTCCAAGACCTAGTGTGGATGTGTAAAATACTTCACAACACTAAATCAAGGCCTCATTGAGTCCAATTTATCATGAATTATTCCCAAATCAAGCAAGTTTCCTTTTTTCTATGGTACATTTAGCACCCACTTTAGTGAGAGGATGAACTTGCTTCAAACTCACACTAAAATAGACATTCAAGAGATGTGCAATCGCACCAATGTAGATGATCTACTATGAAAAATATCAAGGAGGTTGCACAAGCCCCTAGGATCTAAGATCCTAACTCAAACTAACATAAGCACAAAAAGACACACACAAGGTGAATGATTTGCAACAATACACGATACATGATCATACAATGGCAATAACTAGAAGGAAATGAAAAATGGGGTGGATCAAGCTTCGACTGTTTGTCCAACACATTGTGGATGAAATATAAGCTATTTATTTGGAAAGAAAATACATACTCACTCTAGGGTGATAGAACTCTTGGCTATCTATTGGGTGATAAGTCCCAAGTATACTCACTATGGGGCCATGAAACTTTTGGTTTTCTGCATGGTGAGAAATCCACAAGGTGGCTATGGGGAAAAGTCATTCCTCGAATTAGACTTTCCCACCTAACCATACCAAACTTATACCTCCTAATAACTTTAATAAGGTGCCACATGTAATACCCCCGCTTTGCATATGATTAATGTTAAAATTAACTTGTTATATGTTTTCATAAATAGATGGCAAGTTGTACTATGAGAAAAAAATAATCTGTTTAGGTGACCGTATTATTTTATTTTACTTTGATATTTGTTTCAAACATCATTTTCATGAAGGTGTCATGGAATATGAATTGAAACTGTAAATAGAATTGTTGATCAATTAAATCTTAGTTTAGCTATCAAATGAATGTGATAAAATATTGTTCTTACGATTTCATTTGTGGTGTGCAGGAAAGTGGAGTGTTAGTACGAGAAGGGAAACCATTGAGTAGATCAAACATCTTCTTGTGATTATGAATTGACCCCTTCGGGGCCTAGAAATATATAAAGTTATTATGTTGGTAGAGTAAGGTGGGGAGGGTTGATATAAAAGAGATAATTTATATTTTGGGTTGAGAGGGTCTTTATTTGTGTCATGTGAGATACAAGTTGAGGGTAAGGTTAGAAACCATTATCCAAGCTTGAAATTCGGATAGGTTCTAAAGAGGGTCTTTAAAGAGGGTTGTTGACCAATTTATTTGGTTGGGATGCCAAAATAAACCCCCTAGGGTCCATACCATAGTGGTAGGGGTCAAGTGGACATGCAATAGGACCCCAAGGTCATGATTTCACTCTTGAAAATTCATCATATTAAGGAGTGACGAATTTTGAGGAGAGGATGGGGGGGTTGTTCAAGTGCATGCTTCTCTCTTTAATGAGGAAAATACCCTCATTGATGGAGGGGAGTACATTTCAAACCTCCCCATCTAATTGTTGCAAGTTGAAACTCCTATTTATTCTGGAGAGAAAGAAGGAGGGGGTGTTACTCACTTCTCCTCTTGGAGAACTTTAATAGAGATGGTGGAAAGAATGAGAAGGGGAGAGGAATCCACTCCTTTGAAAAGATAGTGATCAAGATGTTTTGGCTTGGAGAGGAAATATGGTTACAAGAGTTTAGTCCCTTCAGAAAAGAGATAATTTGCTCCTATTTCCATTTACCCTTGTTGATTAGTTGTAAGAAAGTGACGTAATGTATGAGTTTATGGTTGAAAATAGAAGGTAGAGAACCTCGATACATGTATTGTTGTTGTGTTAGTTTAATCCCTTGTAAAATTGATAAAAGACTCCAATTATTTTCATGGAGCTTAAAGAATTCCTTGCTCGGGGTATGGCTAGAGCCCACGAGGTTCCATGACACCATTAAGGTAGGGTGGAGAGCAAGCCTTCATGCATTGGTTTGTCAAGTATTTTATTTCCATGCATGGTTGTAATGGTGAGATTTTAGTAAATAAATGGTATTTTATTGTAAGGGAGAATGAGTTTTCCTTGATCTTGTATTAAAAGAAATATTATGTGGAAGAAATTTTTCATTCCAGTCCCAGAGATATAGGTAAAGAGAAAACAAAACTAGTTGGGGTTGGAAAGTTACAAATAAGATATTACCCACTCGCTAAGTATTAAAAAAACTAAGACTCTCATAATGAAATATGACTTTTTAAATATTTTATTTATCATTAGGTATCATTTAGATGTGCAAGTGATTTAGAAAGGGTAAAACCCTTACTATTGCTATGTTTCATTCAAGTATGAAGTTGCTACTTTAAACTCAATTTCTGTAGAGAATAAGGTTATTACTATTTTCTTTGAGGAGAAATGAGTTACAAACTTAAATAATATCTTAGATTTGTATATATATGATGGTCACAACTTGTAAATCATGCATGCAAATATTGGGAATAAGTAGATCAGTTGTTGTCCAAAAGTAAAATTAGATCTTATAAATTTGTAAAAAAATAAAATTGAAAGAAAAGAGAGAAAAGGGTAGGGAGATTTGATTATACCTAGTTATCATGGCAATAAGTGAAGACTTATAAACAATTATAAACACTGGTTAACTTGGAACTCTTATAAACACTTAGTTAACCTACACATTATAATAATATTCATTGCTAAATATTATAGTACTGAAGCCTTCTTTCCTTCCTAATCTAATTTAAAACTAGTGTAAGAGAAATCATAGATGTTTGACCAACCTTAATATAGGGTGGTTCAATGTCTTAAATCACTCATCAGGGGAAAGACTATTATATACATGTATATATATATATATGCACAGCCTTGATGGCGGCCTGTGCAAGCCAATATCTTTGCATAGGGTAGCCAATGACTGTGCTGTGAAGCATGTTCCTCCTTTCAACCTGGAGGAGTGCATTAAAATAAAATAAAAAGTAGAAGGGGTAGTAAGAAAATAATGCTTGTTATTCAAAGATAAACAAATAAATAAATGGAAAAAGGCGATTAACTTAGCATAAGTAAATCTCAACAAACCCTCTCTTTCAAGGCCATAAGAATGCATGGAAGATTATCAATCAGCATCTGCATATAGGTGTGTAAAAATCTCCTCCAATATATGTTTCAACTATAGCTCAAACCAAGGAAATATCAGATTAAATGTGAAGATGTAAAATGAAATAGCACCTGCTACTCCTTCAATGGTGTAGGTACTCGAGGCTACTGCTCTACCTGTACGCATTAAGTAAGCATCATTTATTTAGAGAGATGGTGGCCGAAGTTGCTGGTAGGTCAACCAGTTAATTCGTGAATGTTGCCCACCTTATGCTATAAATGCTTTGCTTTGGATATCTGCAACCTATTGAGCAAATGTCCCTTCCTATTAGAGGAAAATGTAATCTATACACAACCTTAATGCTGGCAATTGAATACTGAGATGTTTAGACTTTTATGAACTGACCCCAAGGTGGTTTTGAATAGGTCTACCAAAATTTGAAGTAGTTGGGCTTGTGCCATCAATCATGGTACCCGTCTCTTAAATACCTTTTCCCCTTTTGCTATTGTCTAGATCTCTAAGTGTCATCCTCCTTTTGTATTAAATGGAGCATGGGCAAGTGTGATGCACTCAACCACATCGTCAACTCTCAAAGCTACACCCATTACTAGGATCTCAAGGATAGATGTGGACCATCGATTGTAGTTGCCATTGTTGCTTAAACTGTTATGGCAGCCTCACTCATTATTCAGATCCTCATCCAGCCATAAATCATAATGTAAAATAATATTGCTGATCACAATCATGTTTTTTTTTTTTTTTTTTCCAATCGAAATATCATTAATGGTCCCTCAATCTATGTTTACATCATTATTGGTTATCATTATTCAAACTCTACTAATAGTATCATAACAATGGTGGTCTTTCAACATTTCTCTAATAGTTTTAAAAAGAATATATATATGTATGTTGTCATTAATATGGTTTACAATTTTTGGCAAAACTAGACACTTAAATTATTATTTTTAACTAAATCTTCACATTCGGGCACCTATAGCGGCTAAACTGTGAGGAATTTGAAGATGGTGCAAACTAGAGTCTCATCAAATTTTGTCTATAGATTCTAAAAATATTTTTTTCAAAATTTTTGGAATCAAATTGCACTTCTTTTCCATCTCCCACGAAAATTGATTTTTTCAGAAAACAACATTTTTAAAAAGTGATGCATACCGTATAACGCATAACTTTTTTCCATGAAGGATACAATTCTAATTCTTTCAAATTTAGATTTTTAACTTTGATATCTAGTGCTTCCACTTGGTTAGATAGTTTTTATTGAATATTTTTTCCTTAATCAAGTTTCAAAGTCAAACAAATTACAATTCAGATATAGCGACGTATAAGCGTAACTTTTTATATTTCAAATTTTAATTTAATTTTTTGGTTGGATCAAGGACTTCAATATCTAGTGCACTCATATTTTTCATTTTTTTTAATAATCTTCTATTTTTCCACATGAAGAACAAAGAAATTCATTTTCGATGAAAAACCTATGTTTAATAAAACTTAAAAACAAATACATAACAAAACCAAAACATATTAAAATTATATTCATTGGATAGCTTGTTCTAAGGAATACCATAATTATTTGAAATAAATTTGAAATGAATTCATTTGATCCCCCAAAAGCTAAATCAAAAGTGATTTTTATCGCATTTTGATAGGTGTAAAGGAGACGCATTTATAGGTATGGTTTAAAACTAGCAAGGTTCTATCCAAGGGGGTTTGATCTAAGGTGATTTGATCAAAACCTCTTCAATTGGAATCCTTAAAATGGAACTTTTTAAGGCTTAAATCATTATATTTTCTAAAAATATGTGATTTCAGCTAAAATATGTTCCTCTCAGGAATTGTAAACCACTATTATGACAACACAATTTAAGTCTAAAAGAGTTGACTATATCCAAAAGATCTCTTGGCTCACTCAACAAGAGTAAGGTGCAGCAGTAGGAATATTTATGTCTGAAGGAAATTCTGACCCTCATGTTTGTCAGATTTCCATACTCTTGATCCCCTAAATCATTATTGTTACTCGTGAACTTTTTCCAAATTATTCTTGTAATTTATTGCTGCTTCTTCATTCACTTAATCATTGCTTATTTGGATACTAATCAAGGTCATCTTCTTCTTGATTTGCTGCCTTGTAATGTATTACTCGCTACAATATTGTGATCTTCTCAACCACTAAATATATTAATCTCATAAATAATTGTTGTATCTAGTAACAAACGTAACCTCTCCTTTAAATAAAATAGGATTGTTGTTTAAATAGAGGCTCATTACTGCACTTAAAATATAATATTATTTTAATATAATCTTCCATATATCTAAATAATAGAGGAAAACCCTCAATTGCCATTATCCAATTGTCGTTCATTCCTCATTCACCTGTCCCCCCAATATCTGTTTACATTTTAGTCATTGAAATGTTGTAGTTATGCCAATAAAAAATTAGACGTTACACCAGTATATATTCACTACTTAGTCTGTAACCAACCAACAAAAATAAATAAATTTATACATATATTGGTACAATTATGTTTTCAACACAAGTCAACTTGCACAAAATAAAGTCATTTATGAATTAAAAAAGGTACACTGATGTTTACAATAACCACCCCATGCAAGTGGCTTAAAGCTTCTAGTGCATTGTATTTACATGTATACACAAACAGTTAATGGTGCATAATATCACATAATTTAAAACATTATAAATAGTTAATGGTTCACATTCTGACATAATACAAAACATTGAACATCTTTATGAGCTATCAGTTGCACAATCACCCACACATCCCTTGACATCTCCATGCATTAACTCCATCTACTTCTGGTACTTGCATAAACAATTAATGGTGTAAGGCTCCCTAATATACCAAAAAACATAGTATAATTCATATATCTAAGTGAATTTAATAGAGCCACCTATTTTGACAATTAAACCAAATATAAAATTGATTTCCTAAAGGCCACGAAAAAACTTAGGCATAGATGGCCACTGCAAAATGAAATGACAGATTGTTTCCCACAAAAAAATCAAATTTGAAACTCACCCACAACAATTCAATGCATTCAATTTACCCATTCGAATGAATTTTTAAGAGGGAATTTCCATGATCATTTTCATTATGAATTATCCCCTGCTTTCACTGAATATCCTTTGCAGACTTCAGAGCTTACTAAGGAAACTTCTGCACATTCCTCTTAAAAGGGAGCTTATTCAGGTTGGTACACCCAGAATAAGTAAATTCATGTTTTTATTTATCAGTATATTGGATTTACATTTATGTTTTCTGTTTCAATATTCATGGTTAATCTTTTCTATTTAAGTACTCACTGGTTATATTATTTTCAGCCATACTATTCTACATTTTTTTTGTTTGTTTCATTATTCAATATACTATTTTATATTTATCAGGCATAATGTTTACATTTATGTTTTTTGTTTCATTGTTCAATATAATCTTTTATATTTATGTACTCAATGTTTACATTAATTTTAGGCATACAAATAATTTTGCTTTCACTCAACTATTCAACTTAGCATTATTTAATCATATCATAGTTACATTATATTTATATTTATGTACTGAGTGTTTACATTATTTTCAAGCATACCAATAATTTTTCTTTCAGTCAGTTGTTCAACTTAGCATTATCCATTATTTAATCATATCGTAGTTACATTTGTTTCACCTACATTCATCATAAATCAAAGATTATAATAGCAGCATTATACCATACATCAAATATAATAACATCAGCATTACCCATTTGTTAATCATATCATAGTTATATTCTAAATCCGTCTTTAATAATGTGTAGGGTTTCATCATAGCAGATTGTATATATATATATATATATATATATATATATATATATATATATATATATATATATATATAATCTGATAAGAATGTGTAGTGTTTCATCATAACAGATTGTATAGATATATATATATATATAAATCTAGTAAGAATTTGGTGTTTGATTGCACTTTGGCATCTTTAAAAATCATTTATGTGTATGGCATGATGGGTTTGACTGTAATCATTTCTATTTGAGTGATCCCACAATAGTGGTTTACAATTTTTGGCCAAACTAGACACTAGAATAATATTTTCTAACTAAATCTTCACTTTTGGGCACCTATAGCGGCTAAATCATGAGGAATATGAAGATGATCCAAACTAGAGTTTCGTGACATTTTCTCTGTAGACTCTAAATATATTTTTTTTCAAAATTTTTGGAATCAAATTGCACTTCTTTTTTGCATCTCCCTCGTAAACTAGTTTTTTTTCAGAAAACAACATTTTAACAAAGTGACGCTCACCGTATAATGCATAATTTTTTTCCATGAAGGATAAAATTCTAATTCTTTTGAATTTAAATGTTTAACTTTGATATCTAGTGCTTCCACTTGGTTAGATAGTGTTTTATTGAATATTTTTTCCTTAATCAAGTTTCAAAGTCAAACTTATTACAATTCAGACATAGGAAGACTGTATAACCCGTAACTTTTTTTGCATGTATCAAAATTCAATTGTTCTTTTTTTCTTGGATCAAGGAATTCAATATCTAGTGTACTCATATTTTTCATTTTTTTTTTGATAATCTGCTATTTTTCCTCATGTGCAGAACATAGAGCTTGATTTTCGAAAACCTACATTCACAAGAAATAAAAAAATAAATTTAATATAAAATTTAATTTAATTTAAATTATAATTTTTTTGGAAGCTTATAATAAGGACTACATACTTAAAAAAAATAAAAAATTAAATGGATTTATTTGATCCCCCAAAAGGTAAATCAAATGTGGTTTTTTATCAACATTTTCAGCAAAAATCAAGATCTCCCAGAAAGTGTAAACCACTATTGTGGCAACACTCATTTACATGTGACTACCGACTGGTAAAAAAATGATCCCTTGTGAATTATTCTGTCTTATTCTATCATATTCTTATCAGATTATAGACATACATACATACATACATACATACATACATGCATACATACACACATATATACATACATACATACATACATACATATATATATATAGTCATGCCATGTACTGTTTCCTCATATCAAGTCGTGTAGAGTTTACATGTGACCAGTACAAATTTGATAGACCAGTACAAATTTGATCCACCTCTCACCTACAAGATTGTTTGTTCAATAGTGGATTTTTGTTGGGTTCGATGGTGTTTGATTTCATTTTGGCATCTTTAAAAATATGTGATTTCAGCAAAAATCAAGATCTCCCAGAAAGTGTAAACCACTATTGTGGCAACACCCATTTACATGTGACTACGGACTGGTAAAAAAATGATCCCTTGTGAATTATTCTATCTTATTCTGTCATATTCTTATCAGACTATAGACATACATACATACATACATACATACATACATACATACACACATATATACATACATACATACATACATACATACATATATATATACATATATATATATAGTCATGCCATGTACTATTTCCTCATATCAAGTCGTGTAGAGTTTACATGTGACCAGTACAAATTTGATAGACCAGTACAAATTTGATCCACCTCTCACCTACAAGATTGTTTGTTCAATAGTGTATTTTTGTTGGGTTCGATGGTGTTTGATTTCATTTTGGCATCTTTAAAAATCATTTATGTGTATGGCATGAAGGGTTTGACTGTCTTATTCTATCTTATTCTATCTATGGCATCGAATTTTTGACTGCTATGCCTTTTTTTGACATTATTCTATGAAGTAATCACATGTAATGTGATTTAAACAGAACATTGACGAAATTTTAACCAATTATCATCATGAAATTTATTGGGTATATAATAAGATACTTAATCTTCAAATAGTTTTTCATTTAATCTTATATGGAGCTGCAGAAAATGTCTCCACCTCTCTTCACCTACAAGATTTATTTTTCAACAGTTGGTTTTTTTGGGCATCGTTAATGTTTGAGCACTATGATTTATGTTGACATTATTCTATGAACTAATCTCATGTTATTCTTTGTTTCACTAAAAAGTTATTCAATTTACTATCCATGCAGGTTAACTGGAAAATTATGGCCCCTGCTAGAAGGACTACAAGGGTTGTAGGAAGAGGAAAACATGCAATTAGAGTAACTCATGGGGTGCACTTCATTGAAACACAGCTCGATGAGGAAGTTCATGCAAATCCCAGCCCACAAGATGTTCCTGACTCTATAGATGAAGTCACCAACACAATAGAAGCTGAACCTCCTATTCAGCCAAATGTCTAACCTGCTATACAACTACCCTCACCTGTACCCATTAGGCAGTGGACATATGCTGATATGGAAGGAGCAGTTAAGAGTGTTGAAGAACACATGTTAATCAGGGTAGCAACAGTCAAGTGGGGTATGCCACCTAGCAGTTTGAGGGCATGGTTGTTAGGACAAACCACCACAAAGAGGAGGGGTCCACGTACAATTTTAACTAAAGATGAGACTGAAGTTGTCCAATGGTGCAAGGACATGGCAAGATTGGGCCACAGATTGTAAGTAAATCAACTACAAGCCACCATTTCCCAAATAACTGCAATTTGGCCCAATCCTTTCACAAATGGGGTCCCCAAGAGGTCATGGTGGGTAGGATTTTGAAGAAGGCACCCATATTTGACAATCAGAACAACATAAGGAGTGGACAGTGATAGAGCGATTATGGTTTGTTCTTTTTTCGTGCAAGCATTCTACGACAACCTCAAGAACCTAATCAAACTTAGCCACTATGGAGCAAGTCGAATATGGAACTACGATGAGACTAGTATTCAGGCTGGTAGGAACTATGGCATGAGAATTATTACCATATTGGGTACAAAATGTGTACCACATTTGGTTTCAAAAAGTAGAGAGTGGATCATAGTGTTGGCTTGTGTAAGTGCAGCTGGGATAAGCATTCCTAGGTTCTACTTGTTTAAATCAAAGAGGCACATGCAGAACTATATCTTTAATTGTGAGGTAGGGGCATTAATGGCAGTCCAAGAACATGCGTGGATGACAAAGGAACTATTTCTCAAATGGTTAGACCATTTTGCAGCTAATATCCCTGGTGGGGTTTCACCAAAAAATAGGGCTCTTCTCATTTTTGACAGTCATGGTAGCCACATGGCTTTCAAGACCTTTGAACAATCACAAAAATTAGGAATAGACCTGCTACCACATCCTGCTCATACTAGTCACAAGCTGCAGCCATTGGATGTCAGCATTTTTTCTCCATTCAAGGCATATTTCAGAGAGGAAAGAACTATTTGGCAGGCTGCAAACCCACATATTGATATTGGACGTGAAGAGTTGGCAAGTATTGCAAGCCAAGCTTTCATAAAAGCCTTGAAACCAAGCAACATTGTTAGTGGGTTCCATAGAACAGGAATATGGCCTCTTAATCGGTCAGCCCTTGACAATGACATGGACCCAAGTGAGGGCTATATTGTTGAAGATGATGTTGCAACTCCTAGAACAGAAGATGAACCAGTCACAATGGAAACTGAAGAAGATGTTATGGCAGCAGAGACATGCTTGCATCTTCTTGGTTAAAATGAGGATGTAATAGATGGTTTTGCGAGGGAATATGATGCAAGGGACGTGGCAAGTGATGTTGCAGCAGAATGCAATGGGGGTGATGAAGCTACAACACACATTCAACTAGAAATCCAACAAGTTTTAGAAAATTTCCAAACATAAGTTCAACCACTTATTGCACCCTCCACTAAAGATACAACCACTACATCAACAGGCCTCAGTTTTCCAACTCAAGTTAGCCAACCAAAATAGATGCATGAAGCAGCCACAAACCTTAGAGTGCAAATAAATCCATCTGATGAAGAAGTCAACCTCTCTATGCCTTCCCCACCACACTTTGATCTAGCTGAAGTAATACATTACTTCACTAATGCAAGGAATTGGAAAGAGCATAATGATGGTCAAAGTGAAGATGACAATGCTATTAGTGAGGAAGAAGTTGAGTTTGTGCCATGCACCCCACATGATGGATAGAAAACAACAAGACCAATCAAAAAATTCTTGAAACTTCTAGTGCAGAGGGTGCAAGGAACATTACAGAGAGGTTGTTCGGGAGTGCTTCGCCTTAGTAGGAAGTCTCAAGTACTAACATCTAATGCCTTCATTGAATTGTTCAGCCAACAAGAGGCCAAGAAGAAAAGGCAAGAGGAGTTGCAACAACGTAAGAAGGAGCAGATTTTGCAGAGAAAGGCAGACCATGAAGCATAAGCAATTATAAAGGAAGAAGCAAGGGCTGAGAAGCAAGCAAGGAAAGTGATAGAAGATGAGAAAAAAATGATAAGAATGCAAGAGAAAGCCATTAGATAGGAGCATGCGAAGGCTGAATTTCTACAAAAGGAAGCAAAAAAGAAAGAAAAACAAGTAGAGAAGAGAAAACGTAAGTCTACAGTGGGGGATTCTATACCCATCCATCATCCTATCCTGCTTGATATGATGAGCATTTTGAAACCAACCTTTACAGCCATCAACAATATGCAAGTTGGGAGTGGCTCACAACAAATGGGATTGACTGTTGATGCAATCCAAGCATTACTTGCTCAAATAGCAACATGCCCTCAAGGAGGTATTAATCGGGTATCACCTCCTACAAGTGGACCTGACTCAGCTACTGGTGGATATAGCACACCGCCACCTTTTCCTAGAAATATGGACAATTGATGATGTCCATATTCAATTTTGTTTTTTGATCAATGTAGCAGTATATTTTGGAGATCTGGTTTGCAAATCAGATCTATTTATCTGCTTAAAGTTACAACTGTGATATGATTATAAGATGTGATAATGCTGATGTAATTATGTTTCAAGTATGTTCGAGCCATGTTTTTCTCTCTCACCACCCAATCAATTATTGCAATTTGATTCAAAATATAACTATGATATGATTATAAAACATCTTAATGCTACTGTTGTTTGTTATTGGAACCTCAAACTTGTATTCCTTATATGTTTGATGATGGTTTCAGCCTTCTATTTTCTGTGTTCTCACTAATTACACTATGTTTTAGTCTTTGTCAATAAAAAATAATCAAAAAACTTTGTTAGGTAAACCCATACATGTGGTTTGATGAAGGCATATGAAGACAATGATATACTCTTATCAATTATTAGTATAAAAAATTAATGGAACTACATGTTAATTATCAGATTAATTATATATATACACATAGACACACATGCATATATAGCTATATATGTACATACATATATGCATAACCATATATATGTATGTAAATATATACCTATCAATATATATATGTATATACATGTAGACATATAATTAATATACTACTAACTAATCTCATAATTATTGTATACTATTGCTCATTTCATCTAACTTTCAGCCATATATATAAAAAGGCACATTTTTTCAGTATTACTAGGTCATTGCAAAGTAAAGTCATAGACTTTACCTGTCATTAACGTTGAATGTCTTCTATTGATTGTAGATAAGTCCTTGCATTCCTACCATTAAGAGACCAATGCCAATAAATATATTCCTCCAATGAAATAAGCATCTGATAAGAAAAGTATTTATTTATGAACATTTGTATACCAGAAAATGTAAACATATCATGAAGCATTCAGAGCAATTTGTCCCTATAGAGTTTGTTGTGTAAACAAACACAACTTTGTTTGTATGTTGATAATCCACATGCTTGATTCACCTCTCCACGCTCCCACTTGCCTGCAAAATAATTGTAATAAATGGGGTTAGTACTCAGTACTCGTAACATTCCCACATCAAATCATCCTTACAATATTGCATGCACAACAATAAGAGTTTTGATTGGTATGAAGCTGAAAATAATAGTGTGTATTACATATGATGGCACCATATATGGCAGAGTGCAATAGAATGGACATATATATACATATATATGTATGTGTATACATGTATATCTATATGCATATACATGTATATCTATATAAATATACATATATTTAGTGACAACCATTGCACAAATTTATTTGACAGTGTGTATTGTGCATATACTTCGTGCCACGACTTCCAATAAATATATGTATATCTATATAAATATAAATATACATGTCTAGATGTATATACATATACATTCATACATACATATGCATATACATGTGTATATATATTTGTATATACATAGACATGTACATGTATATGTATATGTACCTTCATATACATATACATGTACATGCATATGTATATGTATATACAAATATGTAATCTAATTCTTGAAACTCCTAAAATAAGTGGAATAAAATAGATAAATATATTGTATGTTGTGATATGATTACATAATGGATAATGATCATTTCAACAACTAAGTCAAAACTGAATATTCTATATGGCTGAAAATAATGTAGAAACTGAGTACATAAATATAAAAGAGTATATTGAACAATGAAACAAGCAACACAAATGTAAATCCGGTATACTAATAAATAAAAACATGAATTTACTTATTTTGGGTGTACCGACATGAATAAGCTCCCTTTTAAGAGGAATGTGCATAGGTAATGTGCATAGGTTGCCTTAGTAAGCTCTGAATTTTGCAATGTGCAAATTCAATCTTCATGGGAAACAATATGTCATTTCATTTTGTTGTGGCAAATTATGCCTGAGTTGTGTCGTGGCTTATAGGAAATCAATTTTATATTTGGTGTAATTGACAAAATAGGTGGCTTGCATAAATTCAGTCGTACATATGAATTATAAAATGTTTTCTATTTTTTTATATGTATGGTGGTGAATTTTGTAGAGGATATGTAGTGAAACCATATGAAAATTCATAGCAAAAATGACACTGGAAATTGCCTCTTATAAAATCATTAGAATGTGTATATTGAATGCATTGAATTGTGGTGATTGACTTTCACATTTGTATTTTCCTGCCAAACAATGGTGTGTTGAATGAAAAAAGGCCTATTAACAATTATCATTTCACCTATTTCAAGTTACGTTTGTATGCGCACGGGCCCCATCAAAATATCATGTGGGTCCATTAGGAGGTGGTCCCTTTACCATCAACCTCATCACATTAAAATGTTCTCCATGTGCCCCATATTCCTTCATCAAACCATGCATATGAGTTAACCATGTACCCCTTAAGCCTTCATCAAACCACGTGTACATGTTAACTTAACCGCAGGTTGTTGGGCAACATTAAGCCCTAAATTATTCATCTCCCATGGTTTTCTTCCTCATTTTCATCATTATTATTCATGTAAGATTATACATATATAATCTGATATATATGTATATATAAATATATAATCTGATATATATATAAGATTACATATGTACCGTCTTATATAGATATATATCTATATCAGATTACATATGTTAAGGTCCATGTCATTTTCACCTTTATTATCCATATAAGATTATACATATATATATGTGTGGGTGTGTGTGTGTGTGTGTGTGTGTGTGTGTGTGTGTGTGTGTGTGTGTGTGTGTGTGTGTGTGTGTGTGTGTCTGTGTGTGTGTATAGTCTTCTATAGATATATATCTATATCAAATATTAAGTTAATACTACTTTTAAGTTCTCAACTACAGATACTAGAATATAGCTATGCATCAAAAAGATCAAAATTTGCAGTCCATTAAAGAAAAATGTAACATGAAATTGTTAGTTAGTACTATGAAGTTCACTTTCCAATAAATAAAATTGAAACATTTAAAGGCTTAGTTGGAAATATTAAACAAATCATGCAATTGAATTTTTCAATATAGAGACTGGAATATATCTATTGTTTCAGGCTTCAATGCCAGGGCATCTTGATTTGTGGCTCTGGCCTCACTGCTAAATGCTAAAATAAGCTATTTACAACAACAAATTTAAAGAAAGGAAGAGTCGAAGAATACAGTTTTTAAAGTTTTTTTTGAACCAGGATTTCCGTTAAATGATAAGATACACATGTTGGGTATGGGTTAGAAAGCAGATAGTAGTCATACATAACTATTTAGAAAATATCAAAGAGATGCAGATTCATTTTATAATAATGTTGTATTTACACTGGAACCGAGTTACATTAAAAAAGAGTTTAGGGTTTAATATGATGCAGCCTTTTACGATTCTTAAGTTGTATATCAAGTAGGAACTTGGAAAATGGATTTGTTCGAAGCCTAATTCATCATGATTTTATTTTATCATGTATGCCATAAGGATGTTTTTTCTCATTATGCTTATAAAATATCACCAAAATAGAATCATGGATGATCGTATAACAAGCTATTGTCAATGTCAAGACTCAAAACAGGTTAACATACTTTATCCAGAACCTTAAGAAGAGTTTGATTGGGAATATTTTTTTATCAGTATTTGTCTTTTTGTAAATTGAGTTTGGTACTATTATGCCCCAACTTTAAGCCCCATTTAGATGAGCTTTCATACGTTGTTGAACATGCACTACAGAAAGCCAATGTGAGATCTGTACCTTAAAAAGAGCTTTGGTTTAAGATTGTTTACAATCTATAACTACCAAGAAAATGAAGGCTTTCCTTTTTCATAAAATGCAGTCCAAACAGGATAAGAAAACTAGTGAGCAAGTATCCTATAACTAACATACACATAAAGCATGCAAATATTCCACTTACAAACAGTAAATTCATGGCATTACCTCATGATGCTAATTCTCAAATTTGGAGCAACTTTATCTATTTAGGTTGTTTCATCCTTTTCTATTGTTTAATTTTCATTTTTGAGAACAACCTTGGGTTGGAAGGACCATAAGTTTCTTTTATATCGTGTAAGTTGTAGGTAATTTGTTCCAGTGGTATAAAGATATTGAGTACTATTAACAACAGTGCCAATAAACCATTCAACTTTTGACCATGTTACTACATATTTATATATTGACTAAGGAGATGCAAATGTTGGCTTGGTGTTGCACCTGCCTTGTTTGGAAATTCACTCTTCTCTTTAATGTATTTTACATGTTATAGGAGTAATATTATTAATGAGTCATGCTTCCCTAGTGTTTTGACTTATAGGAGAAGCTGGGTCAGTCATCAGACAATTGGAAAGCAAATGGAGTTTAGAAGTTGGGTGTCTGTAGGACACTTTTTTTCTATTTCTACTTGTGTAGTGCGATAGAAGAGAAAGAGAAAAATGAGGCAGATGTTCGAAGAAAGTGGGAATTAATTGGAAGTTGGAAACCCCTCAACAATTTGGGGTAAAATTTGAAAACCTAAAACAAAATTGATTATACCAGCGCTTGACAAAAACCCATTAATTTTCATGATTATTGTTGGTCAAAATTCTGTCAATGTTCTATTTATATCTCATTACATCACATTAGTTCATAGAATAATGTCAATAGAAATCATAGCACTCAAACATTGACAATGCCCAAAAAACCCACTATTGAAAAAGCAATCTTGCACATGAAGAGAGGTCAAGACATTTTTTGCAGCTCCATATAAGATTAAATGAAAAAATCTTTGAAGATTAAGTATCTTATTATATACCAAATAAATTTCATGATGATAATTGGTCAAAATTTTGTCGATGTTCTATTTAAATTTCATATAATAATTCATGAGGGTTCACTTGTCTACCAGTCAGTAGTCACATGTAAATATAAATGATTATAGTCAAACCCTTAATGGCGTACATATAAATGATTTTTAAAAACACCAAAATGCACTCAAACACCATCGAACCCAACAAAATTCCACTGTTAAACAAGCAATATTGCAGGTGAAGAGAGATGGAGATGTTTTATGCAACTCCATATAAGATTAAATGAAAAAATATTTGAAGATTAAGTATCAGTATTATATACCCAATAAATTTCATGATGATACTTGGTCAAAATTTCATCAATGTCCTGTTTAAATCACATTACATGTGATTACTTCATAGAATAATGTCAAAAAAAGGAATAGCAGTCAAAAAGTCGATGACGTAGACAAAATAATTCATGAGGGTTCATTTTTCTACCAGTCGGTAGTCACATGTAAATATAAATGATTACAGTCAAACGTTTCATGCAATACACATAAATGATTTTTAAAGATGCCAAAATGTACTCAAACACCGGCGAACCCAACAAAATTCCACTGTTAAACAAGCAATATTGTAGGTGAAGAGAGGTGGAGACATTACCTACAATGGTGGTCGCAGAGCCAAAGTCGGTGGTGGGAGAGAGGATGCAGCAAAAAACATTCTAGAAAGAAACCACAGGAGATGAAGACTTTAGGGCTTAAAGCTGCCCAGCAACCCACGGTTAAGTTAAGACGTACTCGTGGTTTGATGAAGGCTTAAGGGGTATGTGGTTAACTCATATGCATGGTTTGATGAAGGAATATGGGCCACATGGAGAACATTTTAATGTGATGAGGTTAATGGTAAGGCCACCACCTCCTAATGGACCCACGTGATATTTTGATGGGGCCCACATACAAATGTAACTTGAAATAGGTGAAATGATAATTGGTACTAGGAAATTTTTTTAAAAAAAATTGGATTGTAATGAATAGGTATAGGCGAAATAGTGAAGATGTAGGGGACGGAGGTAAGAAAACCCCCTTTTTGACCACCTTTCGCTTTACGACTTCCACAAGACGTGTTTGAAATACCCAGAAGCTAAAATTTTCTTTTTAAGGTCCTAACTCGGTTACGAAGAAGCCCAAAAAAAATAAATTGAAATCGGGCCTATTTTGCACTCTACATGAATGCGCGAAGTTAGCCCTGGCAGCTATTGGTACATTTCCCCTAGTAGTTTTGTGCACGCTATTTCTTTTTATGAATCTCAGTAAGAAATTATGACGGAAAGTGAATGAATTTATCCAAATTAATAAATTTTGTAATTGGGAAATAATTGATGAATGAATGGGAAAAGTAATAATAATATTATTATAAATCTACTTGAAGTTATTATAGTCACATTGGGAAATTTATGTTAATAAAACTATTATATTGGTTTAATAAAATAGCATTATCAATAGTAAAGTAATTTTAGATTAAAATTTAATTTTATTAATTGGTTCGTGATAATAAAAATATTATTGATAATATGAGAGAATAAAATATTGATATGTGATTTAACAATAAAATGAGTGGCTTTAATATCATTATTTTAACAATGATTTTAATTTTATAGTTACTATCTGTACATATATATAAATATAATATTATAACAATTAAGATTGGAAACAATATGAAAATAAATAACTAAAAATAATAATAATAACTCTTGCATATATATATATCATTATAAGAACATTGACATTAATATTATTGATTATAACTTTCGTACATTTACCAATTTTAATATTGTGAGTAAAAAAAAAAAACGCATTCATTGTATCCTTTTAAATCTTAGTCTTGAGTTAAAACAACAAGTAAAAATATTTACACAAGTTCAATCTTCTTTTACTTTATTAGCTCCCCATTAAATAATATAAGCATACATCAGTAAAAGGAAAATATAACATTCAATAGAGTAAAGTGAAAATAATAATAATAATAGTGTAAAGTGAAAACATAACATTCAATAGAGTTTTATCCTTATCTTTAGTAATATTGGTATAATAGGGTAATAAGCAGTAAATTAAAAAGTGAATTGATAGTAATATAAATTTTAAACTATTGATAGCAAGGTGTCATTAAAAGAGTTATTAAGAAACACTCTACATTGATAAATAAGTAACATTTTATTAGATTTAAGTAAAAAAATAGTATTAGTAAATTATTAAAGGGGTAATATTGTATTAGGATAGAATTAATGAAAACATGATTTTAGTAATAATATTTTATAAATCAATAACATTAATGTTGGTTTGGCTAAATAGTAATAAAATTAATATTGTAACCAATCAATAAGCATTATTGTTATTATGGTTAAATAAGGATAATGTGATCAATGTTAAACTGAGATACTATTATTATGTTGGCTAAATAAAAGAAATAATATATTATAAAAATTGAAGAGTTCACCTTAATATTGTTATTATTCAATTTAAGGTGGTTTAAAATAGAGGTTAAATTGGTAGCAAATTAATCCTTTTTCATTAAAGGCCCAAATTGTCCCAAAAGCTATAAATGCTTAAATTTTCAAGCATGATTGACATAAAAGTTGTGGCATTGTGTTTAGACTCAATGTTAAATGTGGGAATGACACTTAGCCAATGTAATAATTACCTTAACTAATGTGTTTCAAAAAAAAAATTGTTGGGTATTTTCTAGCAAAATTTTTAGGCATGACACCACAATGACAATGTACTTCAAACTCCATGAGGTAAGAAAAAATTCATATGCTTGACACTCATAGAAATTGTAAATGCAAGGTAGTGCAAGGATTGTTCAAAGGAATTTTTCTTAGTTTGTGTGAGGTCTCATCTTAGGGAACATCATGCTTAACATTTCCAAGAGAGGATGTGTCAAAAGAAGTATCACACTCTTGGATGGAATCAAGACCAATGACTCCACCAAGAAGAGGACACCTCACAATAAGAAAGAAATCACACAATGAAATGTCAATGGTGATGTATGCCCCCACTTTAATGTGGTTACGAACACCAGTATTGTGAGAAATTTCTTTAAAGTATAAGGAGAACATGAGAGCTTACTCGGAAAGCCCTATGCCAAGTCCTATGTTTCCAATAAGCTATGTCATGAAAAATGTAGCATGTCACATGCGAGCCAACTTAGGGCATGTCATCCACATCCCAAGCTTTCTCTTATATGTTAATGAAAGGTTAACAACTAAGAAAAGGAGGCAACAAAAAGTGACATACAAGGACAAGGCTATCTAACCCCTTACCCCCACTTAGTGCAGGACAAGAGTGAGCCAAAGTGATGGATGAAATGCATGCTAGAGTGAAAATCAATATCAATTAGAGGAAAAAAGTTCCCCCAAATAATGGATAACACTGAAATCCTTAAAATGTTGGATTTTATTATGCAAAGCATTACATTCATTAGTGGAATGACCATGGACTATGTGATAGGCACAAAATGAAGTTTTGTAATAGAAGTTCTTGTGGGTTCTTGGAGATCTTGGAGGAGTCTCGACAAGATACCCTCTTGATTAATGATAGAAGGTGGTCCTATAGTTGGTGACAAAGATACATCTAGATTAGTATTAGTTTTCATACCTACAAAAGACACTTTAGATTGTGAGATTTTGTTCTAACAAGTACATACGAGTGTTAAATCTAACGAATTTAATTCATTAGTGTTTTGCGAGATGACATTGACATTAAGTGAGGATGTATTTGTTTATTTGATGTTTTGGAAAGGAGAATTTTCAAGACCACTAGTGTCGATGATTTCATGATGTACTACTCTTAAAGTTGATTTAGAGGAATTATTTGTGATATTAATGATGTTAAGTGAAGGCTTATTTATTTCTATCAAAGGGAAATAACCAAGACCATGAGTTGTTTGTTTTGTGATAGGATCAATAGGGTTGTGGATACCTTGTTCATTAGAACCACATCCTTTTCCACTATAGCCAAGTTGTTTCATAAGATCGGACCCTTTTCCATAAAGCATTTTCATTGCTTTTAGATCGGGTGGTGGTTGGTGATAAGCATTGTCAAAGGTGGTTGTGTAGTTTGTTTCGTTGTCTAAAGTGGTTGAGGTGGATGCTTTCAAAGGTTGTCTTCTTTTTTATTTCCCCTATTTGAGTATTTGCGTATGATCTTGTACTCGCCTATGAATTCATGCTCAAAATCTAAGGAACCCCAATCATCTTCTAATAGCTTTGTAACTTGTTCAATATGTTGTTGTTTGTCTTTTCATTGAATGGGTTCCACTTGTATAGTTGGTGACATTGTGTTTAAATGATTCTCATTGTGTTTCTCAATGTTCAAACAACTATTTGGATTGGGGTCCGCTTCAAGTATGTACACTTTGTTTTCATAAATGTATTTAATTTTACGATGAAGAGTGGAAGGCACATCTTTCATTGCATGAATCCATGGTCGGCCTAAAATGAGATTATAAGAAAGATAGTTAGGCATAACATGGATTGGTGTATCCAATGTAACCTTCCCAAATATAAGAGGAAAAGTGATCACACCAAGGGGTTATTTTCTAACATTGTCAAATCCATGGATAAGCAAGGAATCAAGTTGAATTTCTTATTTATCCACATGAAATCTATCCAAAATATTAACAATACACACATTAATGGCTGAGCCATTGTCAACAAGGGTTCTCTTTATCCCTATTCGTTTGTATTGAAATATTATTAGGAAAGAAACATTTTTTTTTTCACATCCAAAGGGGGGAGTTCACTTTGGTGGAAAACAATTTCAGCATTCAATCCTTAAATTAGAGCTACTATGTCATTCGGTTGTGCATTAGAAGGGAGAGGAATTTTTTGTAAGGCCATTTGAAGCATAGTGTGATAGTTAGGTGAGTTCTGAATTAAATCCCATAGGGATATCTTTACAGGAGTATTCTTAAGTTTCTCAACAAGATCATACTCCCTAATGTGTGAATTTAATCGAGGAGCACTAGGAAATATGGGATTAGGAAAAGTTAATGGTGTTGGGGTGGGTTGTTGTGGATGTGAGGTTATTTCTAGTGTTATACATATGAGCAATGTTATTATGACACAGTTGTTGCGACACATTATTCTTAGGTGGGTAAAGGATAAGTTTAGGTGTGTTGTGAGTTTTTTGTTTGTGTGATGGTGGGCAAAGGATTAGAGGGTTGTTAGGATGTCCCACGGGGTATGTATGAGGTCCATTAATCAAGGGGGGTCTAATGGACACTTGTGCATTCATAACATCAACGGTCTTGATTTAATGTATCTCTAATAAAGGGCAATCAAAAATCACCTTTTTATTGAAGGAAGACACATTATTATTGTTTCCTTTTTCCAGAATCATTATATTCTCCCTAGAAGGAGAGTTTTTAGAAGAACTACATATCAAATGTTCTTGACAACTAAGGGTTGGTTCTTCCAAAATAACTTCATCATAGATAAGGGAGTTATTAATGGTTAAATTTATTTGATTATTGATAGTGGGGAGATTAGGAGAATAATCTATTTGATTTTCATGTTTCTACAAGGTCTCATTCTCTTTTTCCATATTATCTACCCTACTAGGAGAGCTTGTAATATGTTCATCCAAGGTTGAAATTTGTAAAGAAGCTTCATCACAGGTTGGAGAGGCATCAGGAGAAGGACCATTATGATTTTTAAATAGATTGTCACAAATGGTAGGAGTATTAGGGAAGGGAGGGTCAAGAATCTCATGACTCTTAATAGCGGTATCTTCTAATACCAACCTATCCTCGTGGTGTTGAGTAGGGATATTAGGAGAAGAATAATGTGCATGGTTATGGAGATTAGGTAAGATGATGTTTAGAAATGTTTCTATGATCTCATCATCTTGTTATGATGTGTGATCGTCATGATTACTAATTTTGACGTCCTTTTCGTTAGTAATGTTATGTCAAATAGGAGAGGTAAGAGGAGAGAAACAACTTAGATTGTCAAAACTCTGATCAATTGGTTCTTCTAACACTAGAATATCTTCAAGTCACAAGTGTGAGAGATAATAGGAGAAGAAAAAATGTGATGTTTATGATTATCCAAGGTTTCTTTCACTAGACTAACCTCATCCACAAAATGGAGACTAGGAGAGGGATTGATAGTGAACAAAAAGAGAGGGGAAAGGACCTCATATTCATATGCATCTATAAAAATAATTTACAACATGCAAGCAAATCTAAAAGAAGAGCATGAAATATGATATCTATAGAATTTTGTAATGAAAACATGATGTAATTAGTATTCTACAAACTTGAAATGAAAGCAAACATGCAAAAGAGGCGTGTTGTAGAAAAATGGCCCCTTGTCATTTTCATGGCCTTTTAGGTCTTGTTTCATGGTGTTTGATCTATTTTTCTATGATTTTATGTTGTAACATGACTTGAACATTCTTATTTAGGTACTAAAATTCAAATAATGACATCTTGTTCGAAGATGTTGCAAAGGGTTGTAAGACATTTCTACACTTTTCTAGACTCTATTCATTACAATTCACCTAAAATTCACCTTTCCATCATTAATCAAGTACTATTTTGAAGTGTTGTAAAGTCTTCTAATAATATTTATTGCTTTTCTAGGCATAACTTCACTATTTATCCCTTTCTCATGCTTTATTTGGTCCCTTTATGCCCTCATATGTCTTAACTAAGTGTATCTTTGAATGTTAACCTGACAAACAACATTAAATACAACTTAATTCTTGAAACCCATTTTCAGGTCCTAGGTGGGATCCATTCGCCATGGGTGGCGAATGAGTCCCCCTTGGCTACAAATTCAAAATATTTTAAATTTCCTTTCGGGTTTTTATTCAAAATCACTTGATGTCGGCCTGTGATGAGGTATGAACGGGTAACTAAGGCACAAGATTGTATAAATAAGTGTTTTTACATCCATTTTAACCCCCATTCATTCATGTATTCATCCTCCAACATTCACACATCATATTCGAGCAATCTCAAGCATTCAAGCATCCTACAACATCAATTCATGCATCACTCAAGCACTTTGGAGCATCCATTAACATTATTTCAGATTTGCATCATCAAGGGTTTGGTAAGTTCATAGCAATTGCATGTTATTAGTTTATCATCCCCTTTCATTTCATTGTTTCATTAAGGGTTTTATTACCAAAAGTGGGGTTTGACCAAGAAAAACCCTTATTTGCTAACCCTCAACCATTTTCCCCCTATTTCCTGTGTGTTTGTAGACTTTTGTGTGTAGATTTAACAACCTTTTTGGTGTTGAAGATTGGTAAACAAGTCAACTAGGTGCTTCAAGTCAACTCATTCATATTTCAATCTTGGAGAAGGTTTTATGTCTATTTCTTGCAGAATTGACTTCGGCAACCCAACATTCAAAGATTTCTAGATTTGGTGTTGTAGAGTTTTCTGTTGATTTTTTAGAATTTTGGGAGAGGAATGATTCACCACCAATGATGAATGAGTCCCACCTTAGGACTAAAAATATGAATTTTGTCAAATTCGGGATCTCGATGGTTAGAAACCAGTTTCTGATACTTTTTCACTAGTACAAGGACTAATTCGCCACCCTGGGAGAATGAGTCCCACTGTGAAATTTTAGTAATTTCAGTTAGTATTCACAAAATTCCAAATTCATCAAATCTTTCCTAGGTGCACTCTATTTCATCATTTAGTTCGTTGTTTGCATATCACAATGTGTTTTCAAACATAGTTTTAATATTAGTTTTGCATTTATATTTCAGCTTTCTAAATCATTTAATTGCATTTATTTTACTTCATTTAGCTTATACAACATCATACATAACATAATTTGAATGAACCCTTAGCATTTTTGGCCCTATCTCTCTCCTTTTAGGTGAAAAACTCTAGAAGAGCAAGAGAAGTCCATAGGAACCAAAATTCGATGGTTCATTATAGTGAACCCAACTTTTGAAAAATTTGCATTTATGATTTCATTTGCATCAACATTCAATTATGGCATTGGTTTGTTTTTGCATTATAGGACTTTTCATATTGCATTAGTGAAAACTTCGTTTAGATTTTATTTTTGCATTACATCTCATTGGAAAAATAGAAAATCTACATTTTTGATGCAGAGGTGGCAGCAAATTAAAATGTATTCAAACTCCCAAAAACATAGTTTTCCTCGAGAGAAACTTACTCCAACTAGCCAAACCACAAAACCTCATTTTAAGCCAATTTGAGGAGGGTTTAATGAAAATATGGGTTCCAAGACAAATCACAACATTCCAGTGCCTCACACCTTCATAAAATGACCTTAGAAAACTCAAAACACTATCACATATATAGTTCCAATCACATTTTTCCAAAACCTTACTTTAGTTCCTCAATTTCTCATGGAAACTCATGAAAACACCCTAGGGCATCACCCTAAAACCATAAAAGTTGCATTTCCTATCTCCCAAACCATTGGTACATGTAAAATACCATGAAACAAGTCATTCCACCGAGTTACAGGGCTGGACAGTAGGTGGAATGGCTATAATATCACTTTTACACCAATCAAACCCTCAAATTAGTTAGAAACAAGCAGTCCCAGAAAAATGAAGAGATCTCCCTCAAAACTCAATATTAGAACCTCTAACTGGATTTAAATGAAAGCTATTTCATGCCCCTACAATATTATATAAGTCTCAGAGCATATGGTGGTGGTAAAGATCCGTACAATGCTTGCAAAGTTCAGGAAAATAGAAAAAACATGGGGTTTCAGACCACCCGGCAGTAAAATGAGGATATCTCACTCGATTCTCAATGAAATAACACCATTAAAATTCCAAAAGAAAGCTTATTCAATTATCTATCCATCCATTATATGCGTGGAGTGTGGAACAATACGTACAGGTCGTACAATGCTCGTGATCAGCAATTTCTTAATGGAAAACACAAAAAACAGCAAATTTCCTATTAGAAACTCATTCCAAACTTCTTCAACAGCCTCCCCTTCGAGATATTACAACAATTTATTATGCTACCACCTGAAAACTACATCTTGGGGCGTTCAACTTCCATAACCACCCTTTAATTAGATTCTAAAATGACAATTTTGCCAATTTTTTCCCTTAATCACTATCCCATTACAACTTGATCAACTTGATTTTTACAAATACCACCTAACTGACCTATTAATCCCTCCAATACATTGAAAATGGTCATTGAGACCTTATTTAACATGGACTAAGACCCTACTTCCCATGTCCCTTAAAACTCATGATTTCACATGGATTTTGCATTATGAATCAAACTAACAAATTCAACTAAATGACTCAAAATCCTTTCAAATTACATTATGACTGGTACTTTAGACCTTATTAAGCATAAAATAACAAAAGACACACCTAGGTATCAACTTAGACTTCACAAGGTGTAGGTGCTCCTACACCAATTTTGCATCCTTGATTGCATTTTGTAGAACATTAAAATCATTTTAATTTTTTTGAAAAACACACAAAAACATCATACTAGGACTCATTCGCCACCCTAGGCGAATCAGTCCCTCTACACTTTTTAAACAACATTTCTGGCATCTTTTTGGCATTTTTCTGTATTACAATTTTCTATTCTTGCATTCTATTTTAATTTCTAGAATCTCTATTTTTAATCATTTATTGCGTCTTAGTTTACTTGCATCATGGCATTTTCTTTCAATAAGTTTTTGAATTCATTAAAATCATTGGTAGACATGTCCAATTGTGCCTTTGGTAGATATCATTGGAGAAGATGATGCTAGTATGAACAAGTTCTACAATGGCTACCTTGATAACCTAGAAGCCAATCAACCTTCTATCCATCCATGAAGTCACAATATCTTCCTACTATTGCACCTCCTGATCACTTTGCATATTTACATCTTGAAATCAATCAAGGACCTAAGGTTCCTTCCTCAAGTGGACCTAGTTCCTCTAAACAACCACACTTTAAACCCTTTTATGATCATAAAGTCACAAACACTCCTATCCATCTTGAAGAATCATATGGTAAAGGCTTCACTATCTTAAGTAAAAAAGGTTGTGGCACAAAATATGAACATGATATCCATCAAATTATTGAACAACAGTCAAAAAATGCACACACAACATGATTACGATACCAAGATCCTTCTCATCCTGATAGACATCCTTTTCAACCTAGGAGACTTTGGGATGCTAGTATAGTGATCTTGGATGCTCCTAACTTAAAAATTCTCCTTCCACATGAACAACCATTATGCCCTTCTAATGATAAGGATGTTAGGATCCCTATAGGTCCTCTTCCTCCTATTCATGAACAAGTAGAATCTAGCAAATGAAAACGAACTTACAAATTGAAGAAACTCAAGTTTCCTACACATCTTCCACCTGAATGTGAAAGGAGACTTCAACTACTTTTAAACAAAGGTCTTATAGTTTTACCACCTATGAATAGCTTGGTTATTCATTTGAAATAATATAACATAACATTTTTCACATATCATCACATCCTTGGTCATCAAACAGAAGAATTTTCAACATTGAAGTACATACTAGATAAGTATCACTTCACTGATACTGATTGCTTCCCTGACATACCTTAAAATAGTCAAAACCCCTTCATCATGCCATAGTTGTAGAATTACCTATTCTCACTATTGCATGATCCCTCCCCATCACTCACCTCATCTCATTCTTTCCTTTACACTTTTTGGGGGGCAAGAAAATGTTAGCCTTGTCCTTGTAATGCATTTTCCTTTGTCTCTTAACTATGTTAATCCCTTTCTACTTAACCATTTAAGATTGAGAAACCAATAACTTAGTTAATGGTTGACTTACATTTGCATTAATTGGTCCTTTTCATTTTAATTTTCCATGTGTGTATCATGTTCGTCCATATCATGCATTTGATGTTCCCTCGCTTTCTACACTTCTTCTATTCATACCTCTATTCTTTTATTCGTCTTGCATTGTATTTTTCATTTTTATTTTGTGTTTTCCTTTTAGGGATGACACAAAGTGTTGAGACACCCTATGTCTCTTCCATGTTGACCTAGCCGGTCCCTTTTTCTTTCTATCTTTTGTTTTTTGTTTTCCTTTTGGGGATGATGCAAGGCATCGAGACCAAAATGTCTCCTTCATGTTGACGCAAAAGGTTTTTTACTTTTCTTTCACCTTTTCATTTTCTTTCTTTTCGCTTGTATTTTCCTTTTGGGGACGATGCAAGGCATCAAGACCGAATTGTCTCTTCCATGTTGACCCAAAATAGACTTTATTTTTCCTTTGTTTTTGATGATGCTCCTCCTAACTTAAACATTCTCCTTCCATGTGAACAACCATTATCCCCTTCTAATGATAAGGATGTTAGCATCTCTATAGGTCCTCTTCCTCCTATTCATGAACAAGGAGAATCTAGCAAACAAAAATGACTTTACAAACTGAAGAAACTCAAGTTTCCTACACATCCTCCACCTGAATGTGAAAGGAGACTTCAACTACTTTTAAACAAAGGTCTTATAATTTTACCACCTATGAATAGGTTGGTTATTCACTCGAAAAACTCTAACATACCATTTTTCACATACCATCGTATCCTTGGTCATCGAAAAGAAGAATTTTGAACATTGAAGGACATACTAGATAAGTATCACTTCATGGATACTGATTGCTTCCCTGACATACCTTAAAATAATCAAAACCCCTTCATCATGCCATAGTTGTAGAATTCCCTATTCTCACTATCGAATGATCCTTCCCCATCACTCACCTCGGCTCATTCTTGCCTTTACACTTTGTGGGGGGCAAGAAGTTGTTAGCCTTGTCCTTGTAATGCATTTTCCTTTGTCTCTTAACTATGTTATTCCATTCCCACTTAACCATTTAAGATTGAGAAACCAATACCTTAGTTAATGGTTGACTTACATTTGCATTACTTGTTACTTTTCATTTTAATTTTCCATGTTTGTATCATGTTCCCTCGTATCGTGCATTTGATGTCCCCTCTCTTTGTACACTTCTTCTATTCATACCTCTATTCTTCTATTTGTCGTGCAATGTCTTTTTCATTTTTGTTTTGTGTTTTCCTTTTGGGGATGATGCAAAGTGTTGAGACACCCTATATCTCTTCCATGATGACCCAATCGGTCCCTTTTTGTTTCTGTCTTTTTTTTTGTGTTTTCCTTTTGGGGATGATGCAAGGCATTGAGACCAAAATGTCTCCTTCATGTTGACCCAAAATATTTTTCACTTTTCTTTCACCTTTTTGTTTTCTTTCTTTTCACTTGTATTTTCCTTTTGGGGATGATGCAAGGTGTCGAGACTACAATGTCTCTTCCATGTTGACCCAAAATAGACTTTATTTTTCCTTTGTTTTCACTCACTTTGTGTCATTCTTCTAGTTCTATGTGCTTTGGGGAATGATGATAGTTTTGAGATCTTTCATAAATGCATTGCAGCAACGAACATACTGACCCCAAATCCATAGATCCCTTATGTGTTTGGTGTGCTCTTTTCATGGGGGCAACTCCCTCTCTCTATTTTCATCTTCCTTGACATGAGACAACCTAACTTCAAAACATATGACTTGGCATAGGGCTTTCCAGGTTGGCTCTCATGTCTTGTTTCCTTTTTCATTTTCTTCCCTTTGGTACTTTAAATGAATTGCTCACAGAATGGTGTGTCACAATTCCTTTAAAGTGGGGGGCATACATTACCATTAATTCATTTGCATTCTTGGTTCTTAGTGCAGCCTTTTCATTTATGTGATGCATTCATCACTTTGTGGATGACATTGGGTGTGATTTCATTTATAAGTGTGATCTATCTTAGCATACTACATTCCTCTTGGTGGCCTAGTGCAATGCACTACATCCCCTAAGTTGTGAATATACTATTTTTTGATTGGTCCTCTTTTGGAGACATTAGACACAATGTTCCCTAAGTGACTGACCTTGCATGAACTTGATAGGACTCCTTTGAACATCTTTCACATTTTAGAGTTAACATTTTTGCATTTTGCACATTTTTTTCCACCTTGCATAACATAGCTTGCATGACTATGGTACCTTCTTTTTTGTTCATGACATTTTTTTCTTGTGGCACCTTGTTAAAGTTAATGGGAGGCATAAATTTAATATGGTTGAGCAAGAAGCCCACCTAGAAACATGACTTTTCCCCATATCCACCTTTGTGTTTGCGAGTGCATACCATCTAGCGTGTGTATCTTACCTTTTTGGGATTTCTCACCCCGCAGATAGCCAGAAGTTTTGTGGCCCCAGAGTGAGTACATTTGGGCCTTCTCACCCGGAAGACCATTATGTTTTATGTCACCCCAGAGTGATTACACTTTCTCTTTTTCAAACAATCAGCCTAGATCTAATCCATAACTAGTTGGATTGATTATCGAAGCTTCATCTGATTCATTTCAACATTTGTGTGTTCCTTTGTTTTTATTCTTAGTTTCCCATGGGATCTTCATCCTATGGGCTTGATCATCCCTCTTGATCGTTGTCATTCCATCTTGTTAACGTAAGTACATTTGAACCCTCCTCTCGATGTTCATGGCTACTTTAGTGTGATTTTGAAGCAAGTTCATCCTCTCACTAAAGTGGGGGCTAAATGTGTCATAGAAAAATGGCCCCTTGTCATTTTCATGGCATTTTAGGTCTTATTTCATGGTGTTTGATCCATTTTTCTTTGATTTTATGTTGTAACATGGTTTGAACATGCATATTTAGGTACTAAAATTCAAATAATAAGGTCTTGTGAAGGTGTTGTAAGACATTTATACACTTTTCTAGACTCTATTCATTACAATTCACTTAAAAATCACCTTTCCATCATTAATCAAGTCAGATTTTGAAGTGTTGTAAATTATTGTAATACGATTTTACACTTTTCTAGTCATAACTTCACTATTTATCCCTTTCTCATGCTTTATTTGGTCCCTTTATGCCCTCATATGTCTTAATTAAGTGTATTTTTGAATGTTGACCTGACAAACAACATTAAATATAAATTAATTCCCAACACCCATTTTCAGGTCCTAGGTGGGACCTATTTGCCATGGGTGGCGAATGAGTCCCCCTTGGCTCCAAATTCAAAATATTTTAAATTTCCTTTTGGGTTTTTATTCAAAATCACTTGATGTCGGCCTATGATGAGGTATGAATGGGTAACTAAGGAACAAGATTATATAAATAAGTGTTTTTTATCCATTTCAACCCCCATTCATTCAATTGTTCATCCTCCAACATTTACACATCATATTCGAGAAATCTCAAGCATTCAAGCATCCTACAACATCAATTCAAGAATCACTCAAGAACTTTGGAGCATCCATTGACATTATTTCAGATTTACATCATCAAGGGTTTGGTAACTTGATAACAATTGCATGTTATTAGTTTATCATCCTCTTTCATTTCATTTTTTCATTAAGCGTTTTATTACCAAAAGTGGGGTTTGACCAAGGCAAACCCCTATTTGCTAACCCTCAACCATTTTTCCCCTATTTCATGTGTGTTTGCAAACTTTTGTGTGCAGATTTAATAAAAAAATTGGTGTTGAAGATTGGTAAAAAATTCAACTAGGTGCTTCAAGTCAACTCATTCATATTTCAAGCTTGGAGAAATTTTTCTATTTGTTTTCTGAAGAATTGACTTTGGCAACCTAACAATCAGAGATTCCCAGATCTGGTGTTGTAGAGTTATCTCCTAATTTTTCATAATTTTGGGAGAGGACTAATTCACCACCAGTGGAAAATGAGTCCCACCTTAGCACCAAAAATCTGAATTTTGTCAGATTCTGGATCTCGATAGTCAAAAACTAGTTTCTTACACTTTTTCACCAATAGGAGGACTAATTCGCCACCTTGGGCGAATGACTCCCACTGTAAATTTTTTGTAATTTTAGTTAGCATTCACAACATTCCAGATTCATCAGATCTTTCCGAGGTGCACTCTGTTTCATCCTATTTCTTTATGTTCTACAGTATTTCATCATTTAGTTCATTGTTTGCATATCATAGCGTGGTTTCAAACATAGTTTAAATATTAGTTTTGCATTCATATTTTAGCTTTCTAAATCATTTAATTGCATTTAGTTTACTTCATTTAGCATAGACAACATCATACATATCATAATTTGAATGAACCCTTAGCATTTTTGGCCATATCTCTCTCCTTTTAGGTGAAAAACCCTTTAAGAGCAAGAGAAATCCATAGGAACCAAAAATCAATGGTTCAAGAGGAATGAATTTTTTTAGATTTTAAGGATGACAATTGACTGATTATGATATATAACAATATGACAATGCAAACTTGAAATTTAAACCATGCATGAAATGAGTTAATTTAAGCTAGATGTAATGAAATGTATGTTATAGTAACTCAACCAACTGATACAGATGGGTAATGGAACCAAACAAAAGCTTAACAATAAGGTTTTTAGTTCTATAAAGGGTAGTTTTAAGGGTGAAAAGGGACTAAGTCGCCCAAGGTGGCGAATTAGTCCAAGTGAGGAATTTTTTGAGAATTTTCACATCTTTCTGATGGATTTTGATCTTTGTTGGGCTATAAGATGTAGAACTAAGATGAAAATGCAAAATTTCCAAAAATTTTAATGATTTTAGATGCCAAAAATGCAACCTAAATGCACTTTGCAAAATTTGACACCTAGCATGCAAATTAATCCATGCAAACACTAATGCAAGGTCAATGCAAGCTAGATCTATGATGAAGGACTCCAAATCAGAAAATAAAAGTATTCTAAAGGTAGGTCCACTAAAATGAACCATCAATTTTTATGTTGCTATGACTCTCTTTCACTTTTAGGGTTTTTCACCTAAAAGGAGAGAGATAGACCAAAAATATAGGCGGTTCACTCAAACTAATGCAAGTATAATGAAAATATGAATGAAATGTGCCTAGATGAGATGGTATAAATGAAGAGAACTGATAAAGACTATTGATTATAAATGCAAAACCTAAGAAATGTAACTTGTTTGAAAACACATTGTGATATGCAAAAACACCTAGAAATGAAAGCAAACTATAGCAAAAATGGATGAAATTGAAGAGGCGCACCTAAGATCTTGTTGGGGATTAGAAATGACATTTGAAATATTGTTGATGCTGAAAATTTTTCCTACTAGGACTCATTTTCCATTCTAGGTGAATTAGTCCCAAATCTGGGAAACTATTTTGGAGACAGTTTCAAACAAATGGGTATCCAAAACTATAGAAAACCTTTTTAGGCCTAGTAGTGGGACTCATTCACCACTAATGTAGAATAAATCCACTTCTGAATTTCTAAAAAATCCAAAAGAGGAAATTGAAACCCTCAGTCTGCTCTTCGGTTCCTACGAGGTGTCCACATCTGAAAGTATGATTTTCTAACCTGAAAGTGACTTTTTGTGTGATATTTTTCCTTGGTCAATAAGATGTCTTCAAAAAATCTTCAATCTATTCTTCAATGATTTCCAAGTCTTCAAGATGTCTAAATCTGCAAACACAGAAGAAGAGAAGGAGAAATGTTGAATATTAGGGCATGAGGGTTTACCTTAGTCAAACCCCTTTTAGGTAATTAAACCAAATGAAGAAATAATATGAAGAATGAACATGAAATCAAGGGATTAATAACTTGCCATGATGATTTATCTTGAATTTTCTACAACAATATAAAGAATCTGCCCTTGAATGTCTGAAAAATGCTATCTTGGTGACTTGAGATGATAAAACCCTAGCTTGCTTGACTTGAAGTGGAAGAAAAATTATGAATGAGTTGTGAATGAGTTAAGAGATGTAAATTAGGATTTAGAGACTTATATTTATAGGAAATTCACCTTATTTTCCCACTAACTGGATCCCTAAGGCCAACATGAAATAAAAATAAACTTAAATTCCAAAATTTCCTGCTCAAAACTCAAAATGACCCCAAAGGGACTAATTCACCACCTTGGGTGAATCAGTCCCACTTGACATGGAATAATTCATCACAAATGGTGAATTAGTCCCAAAGTGGCCCATTTACCAGCAGGGTTGTTGGGGAATGAGGAATTCCAACTCTTATGTTGATTTCATCGGGTATTTGATCAAATTATTCCTTAGGATGCACAATATGGGGTCATAGGGTCCTATTAATGATGATGTAAAGGTCAATTAGGGCTTGGGACACCGAATTCAATGTGAAAATATGATCAAATACACTTTACAACACTAAAATGAGGTCCACACAGCCTAGAAAGGCACAACATCCAATGTGGATGTGTAAAACACATTACAAGACTAGATTATAATTATGTTTAATTTACAAGCCTTCTAGATTGATGTGATAATGCAATTAAATATATTTTACAATGTTGGATTAAGGGAAAATGGGTTCATTAAGTCTAGAGAGGTGTAAAAGTCTTTTACAACACTTTACAACACCTTTACATGACATTGATAAATGTATTTTATTCAATTTGCAAGGTTCCAAGACCTAGTGTGGATGTGTAAAACACTTCACAACACTAAATCAAGGCCTCATTGAGTCCAATTTATCATGAATTATTCTGAAATCAAATCTAAAGTAGGTCATCTATATCCCAATCTTAGTATGTATAAATAGAAGGCAAGAAACTAGCTAAAGGGACAAAAGAACGTGCCAAACTATGGGACAAGGCTATCTAATTATTACCCCCGCTATGTGCAAGACAAGAATGAGATGAGGTAGGTGATGAGAATAAGCTCCTTACATCAAAGATAATGATTTGCAATAATTGCAAAACATGTAATAATGAGAATGTTTTAGATCCTACAACTATTACATGGCAAGGAGTAGAATGCCTGCTTTAAGGGACTATTCTATGGTATCAAGTTGTTTAAGTATGTGTTGTGAAGAACTAAAATCATCGGTAGTATGTCAAAGAGTATTATGGTATCGACAATGTGAAATATTTTCATTTTTAGGATATATTTTTGGTGTTTCTCACATGGGTGGTAATATTATAAGTCCATGGTGTAGAAGTATCTATAGATTTCTTTCAATTTTAGTTTGTGGATAAAGGAATTGTAGCTTTTTTAGTTTTTAAGGACTTCTACTCTTACTAGATTCACCTGTTTCTTATCTTCACTTTCTAGGTCAACCAATTTCTCTAGGTGGATATAAAGCAGGAGGGTCGAAAATGACCTTATCATTGTTACGAGGTGTTGGTTGCTCTTTATGAAGTAGAACACTTATGTCAAGAGGAGGATCTAAGACAATCCTATCATAGTTATGAAGCATTGGTCATTCTTTAGGAAGGAGGACACTTATTTTAGGAGAAGGATCTTGATATCCTAACCCTTTTATATCTTCAATTGGTATTTGCAATCTAGGAGTTGATAAATTTCATGTTCACTTGTTGTATCACATCCTTGTTTACTCAAGATCATGAATCCTTTGCTATATGTCTCTTCAAGGTTAATGTGTTGGTTACTTTATTGACATAGGATGGTTGAATGTTTTCTTGACAAGAGGAACTAGGTTCACCTATTTTAAGGAAATTAGGCTTAGCTTGTATCTTAGTTTTAGGGTGTAAAAGACCAAACATCTCAAGTAATGGGATGGTAGAGGGTGTTGGTACTCTCCTTTACAGGAGGGTGTAAAATATACCAAATTTGAATCATTAGTTTTTTGTGCGATGACATTGATGTTAAGCGAAGATTTATTTGTTTCTTTCATTTCTTTCAAAGGATAATACTCAAGACCACTAGTGTCTATTAGTTCAAGATGCACGAATGTTAAAGTTGGCTTAGAAGAATCTTTTGTAAGACTATTAATATTAAGTGGAGGCTTGTTTGGTTCTTTCGAGGGACAATAACCAAGACCACTAGTCTTTTCTTGCATGTTAGTCTCTATAGGGACACATATACCTTGTTATCTAGCACAACATTCTTTTCCATTATAACCAAGTTGTTTCATAAGCTCATAACCTTTTCCATAAAACTTATTCATTTTCTTTAGATTCAATGGTTGATCATAATCGACTTTTTAAAAAAAAATTATATAATTTGTTTCTTCTTCTAAAGTGGTTGAGGTGGATGTTTTCGAAGGGTCTTCCAAATTTTGTCTTGAAATTACTACTTTTTCTTTTCCATTTTTAGAATTTTTATTTATGATCTTGTATTCTTCCATGAATGTTGGTCTGATATCCAAGGAAACCCAATCATCTTCCAATAACTTCAACACTTTTTCCATCTCTTGTTTCTCTTATTTTATAGGTTCTATGTTCAAAGTTAGAATTAATGTGTTTAGAGGATTGTCATTCCTTTTCCAACTTGTAAGCAACTTTCAGGCTCAAGATCTATTTCAACTTGGTATACTTTATTGTATAGACATACTTCATGATATAATGAAGATTTGAAGGCACCATATGCATCTCATGAATCCAAGGTCTTCCTAAAAGAATATTGTATGAAAGAACATGAGGCATAACATGTATAGGAGTTTGTAATGTAGCCTTTCCAACTGTAATAGGAAAAGTAATCACACCAAGCAGTTTCTTTCCTACATTATCAAATCCTTGAATCGATAAGGAATCAAGTATAATTCTTGATTTATCCATGCAAAGTCTATCCAAAGGGTAACACTACACACATTAAGGGAAGAGCCATTGTCAACAAGGGTTCTTTTTATTCTTGTCCTGTTGAAGAGAGATATTATCATGAAGGCATCATTTTTCTTTCTCATCTCCAAGGGAGGTAGCTCAAGTTGATGAAAAGTAATGTCCACTTTAACCATGTTCATTCCTTGAATTAGAGTTGCTACATCACTTGCATTTGTAGTAGAGGGAACCACAACTTGTTGCAAGGCTATTTGAAATATAGTATGATAATTAGGTCCCATAAGGATATCTTAGCAAGAGTATTCTTAAGTTGTTCAACAAGGTCATACCCCTTTCAAATTTTTTAGAGGAAAATAAGGAGCACTAGATAAGATAGGGTTAGGTAGTGGGAGGGATGTTAAAGGTGTTTGTCTTGGTTGTTGATTGTTTCTAGTGTTAAATGTGTGGTGCATACTTTTGAAATCTGCAAAAACTATAACTTCATACAAGGTTAGTAAATCACAAATTTCTCAAGCATGACCCTATGAAATACCTTGCAAATGCTTCAAATGAAATACATGACAATGGAAAAACTAAAGCATTAGGAAAGCAATAACAAGTCACCTATTCCATAGTGGATTGGTGTCACATGTGCTAGTAACCCTTTCCCAACCCTTGCTAAGAAGCTAAAATGATGAAATGCAAATGGAGATGATGAGCAAGATGAGTTCTCAAATTAAGAGAGTAACCTTGCATAAAAGTTTTGGATCCATGAATGAGAATGAAGGCCTTCTTTTATAGATTTTCTTGATGAGAGATTGGCCAAGAGGGCGAATGTGGGATTAAAGATCCTCCAATGAGAAGAAGACACTTGTCAAGTGGTGAGTGGTCAATGGTTGTGCAAGATTTGGGAAGAGTGCCCATGAGAGGGATAATTTGAATTCACATTTTGCAATAAATTTTGAGAGGGGGACAAGAAAAACAGCAATAAATGCAATGTTGGACTTGTCATGTTGAGGGAAAATGAGGGCTTTTAATAAATCAATAAAATTGATTTACTTGTGCAAGTGGGGATATCTAGAGAATGCAAGTGGGATGAGATTAGCATTTAATCATGGTTAGATTAAATTAATGATGATTAGGTTAGCTTAATTGTGTTTAGATGATTTTGACTTTTAGGATTTAAATATTTGATTTATTTAAATTAGAAAAGGATGGAAGATGCATTTTTGAGATTTTAATTAAATAAAGTTTGATTTATTTAAGTAAATTATGATGTGATCCTTTGATTTATTTAAATGATAAGAATCCAATTTACCAAGTGAATGGATGTGATGCATTTGATTTATTTATTGAGAGGATGAATATGCATAATGCAAATTTGACATATCTACATTTTACCCCTCTTTGAAGCAATGTACTTGTTGCGTTGGTTCAAAGAATAACTTGTTGTGATCAAAATTAAAAAAAAATCTGATTTTTCAGATGCCCCAGTGGAAAGAAGTACACTGGTACATTTCCCCCTCGAGAGATCGAGCGAAAAGATTCAATTTGAGGTTCGATCTCGCGATAAAGAGGTTCAAAATGGATGGTTATGGACGATGATGCAAATGAGATGATTTTAAGATGCTTAGAATAACAAATCTATATTATCCTAAACAACTTAAATGATGATATGCTGTGAAATGGATGAGATTGATGATGTGATATGCTATGATTATGCAATGGATGATTTATGCAGATGCTTAGACTAACAGATCTATATTATGAAGATGATATGAATGCATGATGGATGCATGATGGATGCATGATGGATGAATTGGTGATGATAATTAACTATTCATGCTATAATGTTAGTGCAGAAAATGAAGAAATTAGATGATGACAAGAGGATCCCACAAGCCAACATTATGAGAGATGATGATGAGAAATGACGATGAGAAATGATGATGATAGATGGATGATTTTCTTATCAAGGATTGGGATTTTAAAAGGATCACTTACTTTATGTTTGATAACACACCTAAGCATGATGCATCAAGGTATAAAGGACCAGGATGGCGTTGTACTTAGTGTGATGGAATTTGACTCGACAAATAGATAGGAGTATTCTTGTTCACACCTGACATACGGAAACCTTGCTAGGATGCACTTTAGAAGTTTCAAACATCTCAGACCAAACACGGAAAGGTATAACCAATCAATGCAATAGTCAACAAGCTATCCAAAACATCCTCCATACATATCTAACAAAGAAAGTATTCGCCAAGTTATTTTACAAGAACGTCCAACAAGCATAGCAGACAAAAGAATAATGATCGTTGCCCCATTCCTATCTCTCTAAGTCCTTCATTCAAATATCATCGAGAGGTCCTTGGACTGAGCGTAATAAGATAAGTCAAAAGAAAAAGATAAATCACACAAACAAGTTGATGTTCTTCAATACCGCTAACCAAAAGGGAATGTGTTTTTAAGGATAAGAACCAAAACTTATTGCCAAAAGATAATGCCCATTGTAGGAAGGATACATCATAGGACATGTTAGTGGATGGCGGCACGTCATTTCGTCTATCCAAAGTGTTGTTTCTAATAAATAATGCCCCTTGTAGTAAGGATTCATCCTAGGACATGATGTTATCATATGATTGATATGGGACTGTTTGGATGATGGACTATCGACACAAAGACTTGACCAACTTGTTTATGTACTGACTTAGACTTGAGACTTGACGCTTTTGAGATTTACTTTTAACCTGCTAGACTTGTTTCTAACTGTTTCACCAAAGGTTGAGGATGATCATCAGTTTATTATGAATGGTGTTTATTGCGGGTGCAAGCAAAATGAGGTGGATGGATTTTTTCAAATATTTGGATGTTTTTGGAGTTTTGCAATGTTTTGAGGCTATTTTTTTGGTATTTTTCGAGGTTTTCAAATGTTTTGATTTTTGATTTTTCAATGTTTTTGGGATTTTCTGAGATTTTGACCAAGAGACTAACCTAAAGACCTATCTTAGGGGCCTCGGGGGTTGATCAATAGATTAGCCTTACCTACGTTATACACGCAGAGACCACGTAGTTCGACTGAAGACTTGACAGATTTACAAATGATGATATACATGATGAATTGTCAGTTTATTATGATGGACTCCTAAAGGAATTACCTAAATGTCTCGGGGGATCATCAAAGATCAACCTTGCCTACGTTCAAGCTCAGAGATGACATAGTTCATCAAGACGATCTTGTTTTTGGATTTTTGAATTACTTTTTGACCTGTTTTTGGATTTTGAAATGTTTTGGATGTTTTTTGGATTTTCTGATTTTCTGATGTTTTTGGATTTTCTAATTTTGAGGACTTTTAGACCATACACGAATCCAATCCGATGAGAACGTGCCCTAGCGTGATGCAATAGACTACTTCGATAAAGGCAGAACAAACTGATCTTGAGGATGGGTGAGTAGTACCAAGAGGGATCATGATACAAACACAAGACCAAGCTATGATGCGGATGCGAATGGATGTGTAATGTATGGAGATATGGGTGTGATGGATGATGGAAGGGAGATGAATGGATGATGCATAACAAGCCGTAAAGGTCCTGTGGATGAAAAGTGCTTATTTACACAAGGCGCCTGTTTGCCAGGTTTTCACCGAGGTACTTGCCCAAAGTGCCACCGAAGTGGTTTTCACTAGAGGATGATTTTTTTGATCCTTTTTCTAATTTTTTTTTTTTTTGGATTTTTTTTTTTGCTTTTTTTGTTGTTACCAAGATGCTGTTTGCTAGGTTTTCACCGAAGTAACCATTTTTTTTCAGGACTTTTTCTAATTTTTTTTGGATTTTTGGTTCTATACTTGGAAGAATTAGGCATAAAACTTTTTGAGATGGGAGCTATTCATGGGCTTCTGCAGAGGTTCCCCTTCAGGTGTTGATAACTGATATGCCCTTGATTTATAGCTTGTTGTGATGATGAAAGGCCCTAGCCAATTGGGTTCAAACTTGCCTTTGCTGTTGGGATTTGGGACATTCTTTTGATTTTCTTTTAAGACCAATTCTCTGACTTGGAAACTCCTGCTTCTAATCTTCTTGTTTTAGCTTTGTTTGAGTCTATTTTGATAGACTTGTAGATGATTCAAATCATCTATGCATCTCTCATCTAGTAACTCCAACTTGTTTAATCTTGACATCCGGTATTCTTCATCAGTGATGAGATTTTGCAGTGATATTCTGAGGGATGGGAGCTCAATCTCAATGGGGAGTATGGCTTCTGATCCATACACCAGGGAGAAGGGGGTGGCACTAGTGGGTGTGCGAATGCTGGTTCAATAAGCCCAGAGGCTGGGATTAAGCTGCAAGTTCCAGTCACGACCTGCGTCATTGACTATTTTCTTGAGGATTTTGAGGATGGTTTTGTTCGTGGCTTCTGCTTGGCCATTTCCTTGGGGATAGTATGAGGTGGAGAAGCGATGCTGGATTTTGAATTTCTCGCACAAGTCACGAACCTCCTAGTTCTTGAATGGTGTGCCATTATCCAAAATAATGGCTTGTGGGACACCATAATGATAGATGATATAGTTTAGGATGAATTTTGAGATTTGCTTTCCAGTGATATAGGTCATGGGTATGGCTTCCACCCACTTTGTGAAGTACTTAGTTGTAGTTATAATGAATTTGTGGCCATTGGATGAGGTGGGTGAGATTTTGCCAATGAGATCAAGTCCCCACTGTGAGAAAGGCCATGGTGTGACAATTGGATGGAGCTCTTGAGCTGGAGCATGGATGAGATCCCCATGCTGCTAACATTGTAAACACCTTTTAGCATCATCATGCGCTTCTCTTTCCATCATGGGCTAGTAATACCCCAGCCTGAATATTTTCTTGGCAATGGTCATTCCACTCGAGTGTGAGCCACATATACCATTATGAACCTCGGTTAGAGTGGTTAATGCCTCCTTATCATTTTGACAGTGCAGTAAGGTACCTTCTATGCTTCTATGGTATAAGGTATCACCTAGTATGACAAATCTGGATGCCTTTTTGATAAAGGTTCGTTTTAGGCTCGATGGTAGGTTAGCGGGTAAAACTCCTATTCGAAGATATGTATAGATGTCATGATACCAAGGATCACTAGGACCAACGATTTCACACACATATTCCAATTCTGGTACCTCGAATGTGGGAACAAGAAGTTGCTTGATCAGAAATTCATATTTCAGTATATTATGAGGGATGTCTAATAGAGACCCAATTGTAGCCATGGCGTTAGCAACTCTGTTGTTGGTTCTTGGAATCTACTCAAATGTTATGTCAATGAAGGATTCCTTGAGAGTCTCCACCAATTTCTTGTATGGAGTGAGCTTGTCATCCTTAGTCTGATATTCATCATTGACTTGATTTATGATCAAGTGAGAGTCTTCGAAGACCTTGAGGGATATGATATTCCATTGCATTGCTATCCTGAGACCTATAGTCAAAGCCTCATATTCCATTATGTTTTTTGTGCAAGGGAATGCTAGTTTGTATGACCGTGGTATGTAGTCCCCTTGTGGAGTGATGAAGAAGATACCAGCTCTTGATCCGTGTTGTGTGTATGAGCCGTCCAAATATAATTTCCAATGATCGGCTACATTGAGGTTAAAGATGGATTCGTCTGGAAATTCATATATAAGAGGATTCTCAGAATATATGGGTGCTTATGCTAGTTGATTTGCAATAACTTCACCTTTAATGGCTTTTCTTTCCGCATGCTCGATGTCATACTCTGACAGTATCATCACCCATTTTTCCATTCTGCCTGTGAGCATTGCCTTAGATAAGAGATATTTGAGGGGATCAATTTTCATAATGAGCTTGATCTTGTGTGCCAACATGTAGTGTCTAATTTTTGAGATGCAAATACTACTGCGAGGCAAGCTTTTTCAATGGAGTAATTTAGCTTGTGACCGACCATTGTCCTGCTGATATAGTAGATGGCCCTCTTTGTTCCGTTTTCATCATGTTGAGCTAGGAGAGCTCCAATGGCTGCTATTGTTGCTGACACATATAGGATCAATGGCTTCTTTGGGATAGGTGGCATTAAGACTGATGGTGTCATTAGATATTCCTTTATTTTGTTGAATGCCTCTTCGCACTTGGTATCCCATTTGTACGCTACTCCCTTGTGGAGTAGGTGAGAGTATGGGTTCTACTTATCTGCCAGTTGTGCTATGAACCTTCTAATGGATTGGAGCCTTCCTTGAAGACCTCTCAGTTGTTTTAAATTCCTTGGTGCTTCCATCTTGAGGATTGCTTTGACTTTTGCAGGATCCACCTCGATACCCTTCATGGAGACTATGTATCCTAGTAATTTGCCTGATTGCATGCCAAAGATGCACTTCTTGGGATTTAGTCTGACCTTGTATTCCTCTAATCTATCAAAGATAGCACTTAGGGTTGCTATATGATCTTGTATTTTTCTTGACTTAGCTAGGATGTCATCCACATAGTCTTTGACTATTTTGTGAATCATATCATGAAATGTCAGTGTCATGGCCCTTTGATAGGTTGCTCCTGCATTCTTTGGGCTGAATGGCATCATGTTCTAGCAGTAGGTCCCCCATGGACAAGTAAAAGTTGTCTTATGTTGGTTTTCTTTTGCTATCATAATCTGGTTGTATCCTGAACATCCATCCATTAGTGATAGCATCTCATGCACTGCTGTCATGTCCACTATCATATTGATATTGGGAAGTGGAAAGTCATCCTTGGGACATGATTTGTTCAAATCTCTAAAGTCTGTACAGATTCTAATGGCTCCATCAAGTTTTGACACGGGTACCAAGTTTGATACCCATTCTGGATAATCAATTGGTCAGATGAATCCAGCATCTAATAGCTTTTTGAGCTCCATTTTGACTAACAAAGCAATTTGAGGATGCATTTTTTGAAGCTTTTGTCTAACAGGTTTTGCATCTGGATACACTGCTAGGTGGTGGACCACAGTATTTGGATCAAGTCCTGGCATATCAGCATAACTCCATGCAAAGTTTATTTGTCTTTCCCTTAGGAATGCTGCTAGGAGTTCTTGCTCTTCTGATAATAGTGATTCCACATAAAATGTGATATGCGGGGTCTCCTCTGTTCCTATGTTGATCGGATTGCACTTTTGGGACAAGACTGCTAACTTCTCTTGATGAATGGCTCTTAAGGGAAGATTGAATCCTTCATCCTCGGGCACCTCAGAGAGGTTTTCACCATTGGATACGTCTTTTATTTTTACTATTTTTTTGTCAGAGAGTGCCACGGTGTGGTTTTCACTCAAGGACTTGGATATGATTCTTAGTCTCTCACTTTTGCGACTGAAGGATTCAATTGTTTCCCCGTAATAGGCATGTGTGTCCAACTCCATTATGAGTCCTACCTTGTGATCTCCATCTGGAATGTTATCCCTCAACCCCAATAATTCTGAGAGTGCCTCATCATTTTCGAATGTATCAAGAACTGGTGGTCCTCGTTGGTCATAGTCAATCAGCTGGGGGTAGACTAAACGGATCTCATGATTTTGACTATCAGATTCGAAGGAGAGGGTACTAATCATACACAGAGTGGTATCTTCAAATAACCTAGGGAGATTGGATATGATATATTTGTCATCGCTACTAATATAGGGCTTAGTTATGAAGTTATGTGTCCCTACCTGTGGCTATTGGTGAGTGTAGTTGTACTATTACTGGCTGAGGAGAAACATTAGCGGCTCTAACCAGAGGACTTCGGCCACGTATGGTTATTCTCAGAGGGGTACATCCAAGACCAAGATTTGTTATAGGTCATGTCTCAGGCATGATTGGTATTAAGAGCCCATTGTAATTTTGCCCCAATCTTTGGTTTCGGTCATAGCCCATCGCAAGCATCATGTGTAGGCCTTTGCTTCTTTCATCCATTGGTAATTTAGGTGTTGGTCTTTCATCTCAATATAGCATGTGGGATGGATCTATTTCAATAACCTCTTGACCAAGGTCTCCCAAGCTTGTGAATTTAGGATAATTCTCAAGATTTGTTTGCGATGTAGAAGCTTGATTTTATCACGGGCATCCCCATGATCTAGGAGATTGTGGTAATTCTCCTATCACAAAAGCATTATTAGGGAGCCTATAGCTTCCACAACCATCCTCCTGGATGATGAGCTTGATGTCAGAGATGGTGGGAATGGCGGGAGTGGGAGGTGTCTCTGTTGCAGAAGTGGACGTGAGGGTGGCGGGGTCAATGTATGATGTGGATGGGCCCTCATCATTCTTTGGCACTTGGGGGATTTTGTAATATTTGGCCTCAAGGATCTTCTAGTATGAAAATGGCTCAGGATCTCCATGGATAGTAACCTCTTGTCAATTATGTGTATATTTTACACATTGGTGAAGGTTGATGCTACGGCTTTCATTGCATGGATCCATGGGCATCCGAGGAGAATGTTGTATGGTAAGTCGAGGTTCAGGACCTGACAGGTGGTTTCCATAAGCGTTGGCCCTACTTGAATAGGGAGTTTAATCGTGCCCTGAGACACTCTTTCTTGGTCATCATATGCTCTGATTGTGATGCCTTTACCTTTGTCAATGGTATCCTCTAATATTTTCAATTGTTTGATTAGGCTGAGAGAGCAGATGTTCAAACCTGCACCCCCATCCACTAGGACCCTTTTGATTTTTCTTTTGTTTAGAATGACCTCCAAGTGAAGTGCGCGATTGTGAGATGGTTGGGCAGGAAAATCTTGGTCAGAAAATGTAAGGAGATTGGGTGTTATAATGTTTCCGACCATAGCTTGGAATTGTTCCGCATCGAGGTCTGTGGGGACAGTGGATGAGGTTAATGCTTCCTCAAGGATTTTTTTATGCGCTGATGAGATTTTCAACAACTCGATGATGGAGATGTGTGCTAGCGTTCTTTTGAGTTGGTCTACAACATTGTAGATATACAAAATGACTCTTGATGTAGGGACTCTATTTGGTTGGGATGATCCTGCAATGGTGACCTTGCCGCCTCTTGTGGTGACTCCACAATCTTCGGCATGGGTGCCCTTAATGGTGATGACCATACAGTTTTCATTGAGGTTGGCAAAAATTGTTTCATATACATGATTTACACTGCCCTTTCCTTTATCCTTGTTATTCCCTTTGTTTCCATGATTCGGCATTGGATTCATGTAGATTTTAAGATCCTGATTCCCAGTAGGTGTTTCCACATTTATGATTCTTTTATCAATGAGATCTTGGATGATGTTCTTGAGTCTCATACAATTGTTTGTGGTGTGGCCTTTGATTTTATGGAACTCACATAGTTGATTTTCATTGTACCAAGGAGGTTTGACATCAGGTTCTTAGTAGTTCTCAAATGTAGGAGCTTGGATGAGTTTTTCGTCGATTAGCTTTTTCATGATGTCCACAAGTGGTTCTCCCAAAGTAGTGTATTTTCGTTTGGGATAAGTCTTGCATTGAGGTGGTCCTCTTTGGTCATTGAGTTTATTGATGGTGGGATTATTGTTGGATTGATGCGTTGTGTGATGAATGTTTTGATTTGGTGTTTGGATTTGTTGTGTGGATGTGTTTTGGCGCGGACCACTAATGACCACCTTGGCGTCTACAACACCATCATTAGTGAAATTTTTGTTTCTCGCCCATGTGCAAGGTTTATCATTGTAGTTTGATGATGGGAAGTTGTTTTGTGGTTTGTGATATGATGTTGATTCGATGGGTTAAGTCACAAGGGCTCTTTCGATGCTAAGCGCCTTGGAGATCAATTGATCGTATGTGGTGATACCTTGAACTTTGAGATGGAATGATAGGTGACTTTCAAGGTTGGCTAAGATTGTGTAGACTTGTTGTTCTTCTGGCATGGTCCACTTGCTCTGATTGGCCTTGGATCACCATCGTTGAAGGAATGAAGTGAAAGATTCATTCTAGCACCAAAATGTGGTGCATACTTTTGAAATCTGCAAAAACTATAACTTCATACAAGGTTAGTAAATCACAAATTTCTCAAGCATGACCCTATGAAATACCTTGCAAATGCTTCAAATGCAATACATGACAATGGAAAAACTAAAGCATTAGGAAAGCAATAACAAGTCACCTATTCGATAGTGGATTGGTGTCACATGTGCTAGTGACCCTTTCCCAACCCTTGCTAAGAAGCCAAAATGATGAAATGCAAATGGAGATGATGAGCAAGATGAGTTCTCAAATTAAGAGAGTAACCTTGCATAAAAGTTTTGGATCCATGAATGAGAATGAAGGCCTTCTTTTATAGATTTTCTTGATGAGAGATTGGCCAAGAAGGTGAATGTGGGATTAAAGATCCTCCAATGAGAAGAAGACACTTTTCAAGTGGTGAGTGGTCAATGGTTGTGCAAGATTTGGGAAGAGTGCCCATGAGAAGGAGAATTTGAATTCAAATTTTGCAATAAATTTTGAGAGGGTGACAAGAAAAACAACAATAGATGCTATGTTGGACTTGTCATTTTGAGGGAAAATGGGGGCTTTTAATAAATCAATAAAATGGATTTACTTGTGCAAGTGGAGATATCTAGAGAATGCAAGTGGGATGAGATTAGCATTTAATCATGGTTAGATTAAATTAATGATGATTAGGTTAGCTTAATGGTGTTTAGATTCTTTTGACTTTTAGGATTTAAATATTTGATTTATTTAAATCAGAAAAGGATGGAAGATGCATTTTTGAGATTTTAATTAAATAAAGTTTGATTTATTTAATTAAACTATGATGTGAGCCTTTGATTTATTTAAATGATAAGAACCTGATTTACTAGGTGAATGGATGTGATGCATTTGATTTATTTATTGAGCGGATGAATATGCATAATGCAAATTTGATGTGTCTACAAAATGTATGAGAAATAGTGTTATAATTCGATTGTTGCAAAACATTATTCGTAGGTAGTTCGAGGATGAAAATGGTTTTGTTTTGAGTTTGAGGTTTGTTTGAAGGTGGGTTCAGGATGAGTTGACATTGGATCAAATTAACTTCTATTAGTGAAGGAAATTCTAATATGTCAATTCATCATCTTCATCTAACGAAGTCACATCGCTATTGTTTGAAAGACATGTGTCAATGTTATCATTTTCTTGCACCATGATATCTTCCCATGATTGACAATGCACTTAAGATGATTGACAATGCACTTTTCAACTTTTCAATGAGATAAGTTGATGCAAGAAAGAAAAAATGCAATGTATATGCACTTTCATTAATGAAAATGTGAGAAACCCTAGGTGCACTTTCACTAATGTAGGATGAAATGCAAGAATGAATGAAACCTAAATCTAGGATCCTAATGAACTGCAAATAAATAAAAAATGAATGTCCAGAATGTCAGGTTCACCAAAATAAATAATAGGAAAATATGTGCTTTATGTCCTAGGTCATAGAACACCACTATTCTCCAATTGTCATTCAAATATGCCCTAGGATCCCAAGTTGGATTGACTATCACCACTAAGGTGATTCAATTATCAACAAGGACAACCTACAGGGGGTTCTATTAGGCTTTTAAGGGTTCACCACAAAGAAAAAGCTTGGAAAAGACAACTTCATATTCACCTCACAAAACCTACTAATGCAAGCCAAATAATTAGTGAAAATGATGAAATTAAGCAACAACAAGTTAGGGTATGTGTACCTAGGAATTCTGGAAATGTGATGAAGATTTTGGAAATTAAAAAATGTTGTCATATGCTAGGGAGGACTAAGACACCCTTACTGTTGTCTTAGTCTCACTGCTATTTTTCAGGGGAAATACAAAATCTTCAGATGTCAGAACAAAATCTGAAAGAATCTCTGAAAAATACCCTTAGGAGTACTTAGACTCCCTTACTTCTAACTTAGTCACCTCTTGAATTTCTAAAATTTCTGAATGTCATCCTGAGGCTCATTTTTTGCACTTCCTTCTTCTTAGATATCAAATCCTGAAACTTCCAGATGTAGCGTGTAGATGAGTTTCCATGAAGATGAAAAATTTGTAGTGCAACTTTTCACTTTAAATGATCTTTAAGTCTTCAATGTAAATGTGAAAATACAAACTTGCAAGAGAGGAAAAACTTGTTAATTGTTAGTAAATGGGGGTTTGCCTTGGTCAAACCCCTTGTTTGTAATTAAACCTTGAAATGAAATAGAATAATGAAGGGAAATGATGAATGAACAAAGTGTTATGTTGCAACTCAGCAAAACCTTGTTATGAAATCTGCAAACTTGTGTGAAATGGCTAGCTTGAATGTAGATCTTGAATCAAAGGAATTCTTGAAAGATCTTGACTTGAATTGTTTGTTTGAATCAAAACCCTACATCACAAATGTTAGCTCAAAAACACACATGATGCAAGAATATCTTTGACATAAAGCTTGATGAATTGATCTTGAATGCTCTCTTGATCATAAATTTGTCATAATGCATGAATACTTGAATGCTTAGATGCTTAGGTTCTTAGGATGAAAAATGAATGAAAGGAACCTTGTATTTATAATTATCTATGCTTAATATCCCGAAATTACACTAGAACAAGCTGAAATATGAAATAATTAATTAAAGGAGGCTAAATCCTATCAATATTTGAAATTAAATCCTAAAAAAAAACATAAGGAGGACTAATATGCCCAAGGTGGAATCTTATCCCTGAGGCATGAAACTTGAGGCATAGACTCCAAAAAGGGTCCCATTTAAGGTGCATTTTAAATTAGAGTCACAAGACCTTTGGAGGAAAAATATGCTCTAGGTGGTGTCTTATTCCCAGTCAAAAAATTAGGGACATAGCCATAATCATTAAATTATCATTTATCCTTTGATGTTTTTCGGGATTAGCCATAAAAATATATAATTTATTAGGATTGTGGATGCAAAATAGGACCAATTAAGACATAAATAAGGATAAGAAAAGCAAGGAAGGCCCAAACAAGTGTGAAAATTTAAGGCTATGCATTTTCCTACACTACAGGAACCTTAGGCCAGCCACTAGGTGAGCCCGTAGCGAGACACATACGCACATGGTTGGTATGTGCTCACACAGATAAGCAAGTGGCTATGGGAAAGTCACACCTAAGTTTGGTTCCCATACATACAACCATACCAAAGCTATACCTCCTGATAACTTTGATAAGGTGCCACACAACATACACAATAGGATTCATGAGGCAATGCAAAGCTTCATATGCTTGACACCCATGAACAAACAAGATGGCTCCATAGAAAATCAAAATGTGTTATGCAAGGTGGCCATATAACATATAATGTAATTGAAAAAGGTAGTGTATGGTATGTTAAAAGGAGTTTTCTTAGATCATGTAAGGTATTAACTTAGGGAACATCATGCTTAATGTCTCCAAGAGAGGACTAATATAAGAATAGAAGATTCACAACTTAGGGGATGCAGTGTGTCGCATCAAGTCACTAAGGGGAATATAATATGCTAAGAGAGATCATGCTCTTGAAGTACATCACAACCAATGTCACCACAAAGAAAAAGACACATTGCATGAAGTAAGAAGTCTACATAATAAAATATGAGTTGTAAAAGAATAATGCCAATGTATGCCCCCACTTTAAAGGAATTACTAAACACCATGCTATAAGAAATTACTTTAAAGTAGCAAATGATAAATGCTAACAATACAAAAGGACATTAGAGCTTATTTGGAAAGCCCTATGCCAACTTAGATGCTTCCAAATGAAGCTATGTGATGAAAAGTGGTTTTCCCCACAAAATGAAATCCCAAAATCACATAAGGTATCCATGGATTTAGGGTCAGTATGTCTTTGCTATAATGTTTTTATAGAGCTTAGAACTATCACCATTCCCCAAATACTCATGGAATAGGAAGAATGACACAAAGAGAGTGAAAAAAAGAAAGAAAATATTTTGAGTCAACATGGAAGAGACCTAAATGTATCGACACCTTGTATCATCCCCATAAGGAGAACACAAGACAAATGAAAAGATAAAGGAAAATATTTTGGGTCAACATGGAAGAGACATAAATATCTTGATGCCTTGTGTCATCCCCAAAAGGAGAACAAAAGACAAATGATAAGATAAAGGAAAATATTTTGGGTCAACATGGAAGAGACCTAAATTTTGTGACGCCTTGTGTCATCTCAAAAAGAAGAACACAAGACAAATGAAAAGATAAAGGCTTTATGACATAGAGAAGAATGTAGGTAAAAATATAGGAATGTCACAAAGAGAAAGACACATCAAACAAAATATTATGGGGGAGATCACATTATGCACATGCAATAACAAGAAAAGGAAAATAAAGGCAAGACTAGTAAGGTACATGAAAGTCAACCTATAGCAGTTCATTTACATCCCAATCTTGTTCATCGTATATAGAAGGTGGACAATGAGCCAAAAGGATGACAATGAGTACAGTACTAGGGCAAGGCTATATAATTATTACCCCCACTACATGAAAGACAAGAATAATCCAAGGTATGTGATGAGGAACAACTCCTTGCATTTTTAGAGATGGAACTACTAGGGTTTTACAACCTTTCCACCTATTTCCTTCAAGTTTCATTCAAGGAAAGACTAGAAATCTCAATCTAGGGATGGAATTAGGGAAATATATCTGCAATAAGGTGGCCTAGGGTGTGATTAAAGACAATAATGGGGTTCACGACTAAGAGAAGGCTTAGAAAGACAAGTAATGAAAGTAACATGCAAAACCTACCAATGTAACCTAGAAAATGAACTCAAATCAGAATAACAAACTAGAGATAAAGAGGGGTGCACCTAGAAAAATGAAAAGGCTTGAAAAAAGGTCTACAATCTTGAAAATTATGACCTTTGAAGCACAATAGGACTCATACACCAGTAGTGTTGTGAACCAAATATTTCTATGAAGGTGTTATGACTCTCTTACTCTATTAGGGTTTTTCACCTAAAGGAGGGAGATAGACCCAAAAAACTTGCTAGCTCTCTCAAACTAATTCAAGTGCAATGAAAATATGCCTAAATGAAAACTACTGATAAAATGGATTGATTATTTATGTAAAAACTAAAGAATATGATATGTTTGAAAACATAATGTTGTATGCAAAAATGAACTAGAAACCTAAACAAATGAAAAAAAACTTAATGATACTGAATGGAGTGTGCCTGGAGATAGAATGCTTATGATGGAAGGTTCTAAAATACTTTAGAAATTATTGGTGATGACCACTGAGACTCATTCGCCATAGATGGAAAATTAGTCCCACTTTAGGTAAATTCTGTTGAAACAAGTTTTAGGGTGTTGGGAACAGAAAACCTGAAAAAACACTTTCTCGAGCCTGGTAGTGGGACTGATTCACCACAATTGGAGAATTAGTCCACCTATAGAAATTTGCAAATTCTAAAGTCAACTATGTGGGTCCAAATCTCTACTTGTCTACTTATTGAGTTAACGGATTCAAATCTGTAGAAAATGGGATGAATGATGTTTCCAAGCTTCAATTAGGTTCTTGTTGACTTGAATAGCTTTGATGAGTTGTTAACCACTTTTCAAAACCTATCTCTTTGACAAATATATCTACAAGACCAAACCCTTGTTGTTGAAGTCTGAAGATATGTCAATGGCTGCTCCAAGATGTTTGATAATTGCTTGATTGAATGATGCTATGATGTTCAAATGGATGCTTAGATGGATTGAATGCAAGGATGAATACTTGAATGAATGGGGTCCTTAAAATGAATAGAAAATCATGTATTTATACACATTTATGCCATAATTTCCCAAAAATACATCATAAGCCAACCTTAGGTCTTAATGAATAAAAACCCGAAAGAAATTTGAAATTATTTAGAATTTTCTTCCAAGAGGGACTCATTTGCCACCCCTATCGAATGGGTCCCACTTAAGGCATGGAAGTGGGTGTTGGGGATTAAGTTGCATTTAATGATATTTTTTGGGTTTATATTAAAAAATACACTTAATTAAGGCATGTAAGTCCATAAAGGGGCCAAATAAAACATAAGAAAGGAGTAATTAGTGGTGACAAGCCTAGAAAAGTGTGAAAGTTTGTTACAAGACTTTACAACACTTTAAAATAAGACTTGGTAAGTGATAAAAAGAGAACATTTAGATGAATTATAATAAGAAAAGAGTAGAAAAGTGTAGAAATTTGTTACAAAACTTCACAACACCTTTACAAGACATCATAAAATATTAATAATTTAAATATTCAAGACCTAATGTGAAGTTTGGTATACTAGGACTCATATGCCACAAGTGGCGATCTAGTCCCAGTATTAGGGTTGATCTAAAACTCTGATATCCTCTAGTGGTTTCCTGTAGCTTCCTTCTTTTTCAATCTCCAAGTTTGAAACATTGACTTCTATCATGTAGGTGACTTTCTATGATTTTGTAAGATAGATGATAACTTTGACAACTTTGCAACTTTGATAGCTTTCTTCAATCTTACTCTTCAATGTATATTCAACCTAAATATGCAAATCACACATCAAAGAAAGGGAAAAAATGTTATTTTGTTGGTAGATAGGGGTTTTCCTTGGTCAAACCCCATTTTGGTAATCAAACCTTGAAATAAAATGAAATAGAAAGAAGGAATGATGAATAAAAAAATGTGCAATGTTACAACTCACCAAACCCTTCAAATAAAAGGCTAAAATCTTATATGTAATGGCTAGCATGAATGTGGATCTTGAATCTTTCTTGTACATTACACATCTTGACTTGAATGCTTGCTTTAATCATAAGAACCTACATCACAAATGTTAGCTCAAAAAAAAATATGATGCACAAATGACTTTGACATGCTGCTTGACTCTTGACTAATGCTCTGAAATGATTGATAATTGACTCTTGAATGCTCTTGAATAATCTTGTAAACTCTCTTGATCACCAATTTTCTAGAATGCTTGATCTCAAAGAGTGCTAGATGACTTGTAAACTTGCTAGGAGAAAATATATGAAGTAACCTTATATTTATACTTGTTTATGCCAAATTTCTCAAAATAACAACACTACAAGCTGACATCAGATCCTAGAGAATTAAATCATGCCAAGAATTTGAATTTAAAATAGTTCTAAGCTAAGTGAGAGTCATACGCCAATTGGGTCATATGAGTCCCAATAAGATAAGCTTGGGACACAATTTCTAAGAAATGTTTAGTTTAATGCTAAATTCACGTTTAGGCCTGGATACTTAGGTGGGACCCATATTCCCAAGGTGGTGTATGAGTCCTACAACACTATATCTCATCCATAGAAACAAAAATAATTAGATGATGATTAGTCATTGGGTGATCCCACAATACTAGTTTACAATTTTTGGAAAAATTGGACATTGAACTAATTTTTTCTAACTAAATCTTCACTTTTGGGCACCTATAGCGGCTAAACTATGAGAAATTTAAATATGATGCAAACTAGTGATTTGTGGCATTTTTTCTATAGATTCTTGTAAGGTAGGGGGACCTCCATGTTCTAGACCCTAGGTCATGGAGGACCAAGATGTAGAAAGTTTCCCTAACTTACATAAGCTAATTTGGATACTTAGGGTATGATGATGAGAATGATGAGGACTATAGAGTCATGTAACCAATCTATAATCCCAAGTTTCAAAGTGGGGCTAGGTGAGTAGGTTTTCAGGTTCAAAACTATGCCTTAGTGAGCTCTCTGCTAGAGGATGGAAGTGCGGTTCTTAGAGGACACTGTGGTGTGCTGACATCTCTAAAGTACGTTGGTGTTCGTACAACTAGAGACCACAAGAGACAAGGTTGAACCTATTAAAATAGGCTAACAACCCAGCTAACTATTACTAAAGGGCCAAAATAACAAGATTAAGTAAATGAGATATTCTCTAATATGGTAAAATAAAAATATGAGAGTCAAGGTGGCAAAAAGGATCTCACAAAACTCGTTCGCCAGCTAGCTCCTTGAAGACACATCCACCTACATGAAGAAAGAGAGGAAAATGTTGGGTGGCCGTATAGGGGCCTTCCTTAGTTAGACCCCTGTTTAGGTGTTTCCACCTCCATGAACAGCCAAAGAAATGAGATAAAGAAAGTAATATAGTGAAAAGCACAAAAGAACTACAAAATAGTAAAGTGCTAACTCAACCAAGTGATAGAAGAAAAGAAAGGGAATCCTACCACCTCCACCAAGAGCGCTCAAGGTTGCTTCAGGGAGAAGATGAGAGTACTCGAGCCTCTGTTGCAATGGTGTTTTGTTCCCAACTTATTCTACCAAAGATGGAGTGTTGTGTTTGGTGCAATGGAGAGTTTGTATGCTTGAAGTGAGTGAAAGTGATCTTGTGAAGTGATAGAATAAGTGCTTGAAGTTGTGAAGAAGAAAGAAGGTATGTTGAAGGAATGAATTTGAAGAAGGAATGGAAGAAACAACCATATTCAGGTCAGTCGGCCAAAGGGGGCATTACAACTTGACTCCTAATGAGAAGTGTAATGCCTCTATAGGTTTAGCCGTAGGAACATGCCAGGGATGTAAGCGCACCATGCAGACATCTATGCACTATGTGAGGGTCTCTGATAGAAAAACCTCCACCAACACTCAAAATAGGTGCCAAGTGGGATGCAAGCAGTGGGCTTAGGTGGAATTCAGCCTTTGAACTTGGTTTTCTAAAGAGGAAGGAGGCAAAGGGGAATTTACACATGGGGTACAGACTCACTCCTATACAATTCTAAATATATATTTTTCAAAAATTTTGGAATCAAATTACACTTTTGTTTCCATCTCCTTTGAAAACAAGTTTTTTTTAGTAAACACCATTTTTAAGGAGTGACACTCATTGTTTAACACATAACCTTTTTTCCATGAAGGATAAAATTCTAATTATTTCAAATTTAGATTTGTAACTATGATATCTAGTGCTCCCAATTGGTTTCATAGTGTTTTATTGAATATTTTTTCCTTAATCAAGTTTCGAAGTCAAACCAATTACAATTTAGACATAGGCAGATTGTATAACACAACTTTTTAGGTATGTATCAATTTTTTTTTTTTTGGTTGGATCAAGAACTTCAATATCTGGTGCACTCATCTTTTTAAATTTTTTTTTGATAATCTTCTATTTTTCCACATGTGTAGAACAAAGAGCTTGATTTGTGGTGAAAAACCTACATTCACAAGAAATGAAAAATAAATATTATAATAATAAAACTAAATTTCTTTAAAATTATAATTTTTGGGAAGCTTATAATAAGGACTACATACTTACAAAAAATAAATTTTGAATGAATTCATTTGATCCCCCAAAAGGTAAATCAAAAGTGGTTTTTTATCAGCATTTTGATAGGTGTAAAGGAGACTCTGTTATAGGTATGGTTTAAAACTAGTGGGGTTCTATGATCCAAGGAGGTTTGATCTAAGGTAGTTTGATCAAACCATCTTCAATTTGAATGCCCTAAATGGAACTTTTTAAGGTTTAAATCATTATATTTTATAAAAATATGCGATTTTAGCAAAAATCAAAATCTCCCAGAAATTGTAAACCAGCTTTGTGGGATCACCCCATTTGATATGTGTCGAGATTATCCTCAGAAAGATGCATTAAATAAGGCTTATGGATAAAAAAATAGGACCAAATAAGGTGTAAAAGACTAATTTTAGTAGGGCGGGATCAAACAAGTGTGAAAATATAGAGGGATACATTTTCCTACACTACAAAGATAAATTATTCATTGTTTTATTTGAATCCCTACATCCTATTAACTCACAAAAACTTGCCTACTAAATTATCCAACAGTGTTCCAACAAATTTGTAAGTGGAAACAGAGATATTAGATTTGACATTAGAGAACCTAAAAAATAAAGTAGGAAAGGTTTTCAAGGAGTCATACACCCTTGGGTGACTTTGTTCCTTGTAACCTAAGATTTTGGCAACCCGAAATGCTTGTGACCCTTCTAGGGTTTTTCACCTAAAAGGGTAAAGACTTGGGGCAAAAATGCAATGTTACATTCAAAGATTGATGTGATGTGGGTGCAATATGCCTAGATGAGATAAAATAAATGTAGAAAATAAATAAAAACTATTGAATATGAATGCAAAACTAAGAAATATGAAGTGTTTGAAAACACATTATTATATGCAAACATGAACTAAAAATATGCACAAATGAAAACGTAATTGAATGAAACTGAAAGGGGTGCACCTAGAAATTGAAAGCAAATATGGGAAGGTTCTTGAATGTTGAAGAATTCAATGTTGATTCCCATTGGGACTCATTTGCCATAAATGGTGAATCAGTCCTACTTCTAATAAAATCTACTAGGACAGGTTTTGGGATGTTGGGAACTAAAAAATTTAGAAAACTATTTTTCTAGCCTGGTAGTGGGACTCATTCTCCACTAATGGTGAATCAGTCCACCTACATAAATCTGCAAAGTCAAATGTCAACTTTGTGGGTCCTAGTCTGCACTTTTTTGCTTGTCAGGTTGCCGGATCTGAATCCACAAAAAATGGGTTGAAAAGGGTCTTCAAGCTCCAATTAGGGTTATGTTGACTATGATGAATTTGATGACTTATTGAACACTTTTCAACACCTCTCTCCTTGAAAAGTCTTCCTACAAGACCTGCAAACACACATGCAAAGAAGGGAAAAATGGTTAAGGGATAGATTATAGGGGGTTGCCTTTGTCAAACCCCACTTTGGTAATCAAACTCTTGATCATGAAATTAAATAAGAAAGGAATGATGAAAAAATAACATACAACTTTCATAAACTCACCAAACCTTTGTTTAAATCTAAAGATATGTCAATGGTTGCTCCAAGATGCTTCATAATTGCTTGATTGAATGATGCTATCATGCTCAAGTGAATGCTTAGATGGATTGAATGCAAGAATGAATACTTGAATGAATGGGGGGTTAAAATGAATAGAAAATCATGTATTTATACACACTTATGCCCTAATTTCCTGAAAATACAACATCACAAGCCGACCTTAGGCCTTAATGAATAAAAACCTACCAGTAATTTAAGTTTATTTTGAATTTTGTGCCCAGAGGGACTCATTCATCACCCGAGGCGAATTGGTCCCACTCAATGCATATGAGTGGGTGTTGAGAATTAAGTTGTCTTTAATGATGTTTGTCGAGTTTGTAGTAAAAAATACACTTAATTAAGGCCTGCAAGTGCATAAAGGGGCCAAATAAAGAATAAGAAAGGTGTATTTGGTGATGAAAAATCTAGAAAAGTGTGAAATTTTGTTACAAGAATTTACAACACTTTAAAATAAGACTTGGTAAGTGATTTAAAGAGGGTATGTAGGTGAATTATAATAAGAAGAGTCTAGAAATGTGTGAAAATGTATCACAACACTTCACAACACCTTTACAAGACATCATAAAGTCTTAATGATTCATAAAGATTCAAGACCTAATGTGAACGTGTGGGCCATATTACAACATTAAATCAAGGAAAAATCAAGCCAAATAAGAGACAAAACAAGAAAAAGTAAAAGGGTTACTTTTTTCGTGTCCACAGTTATCCCCCACTTTAGTGAGAGGATGAACCTGCTTCAAATTCACACTAAAGTAGACCAATGCATCTCTGGAAGAGTACAAATGTACTATTGCTTGGTAAGATGAGACAACAACAATCAAGAGGGATGATCAAGCCCCAAGGATCAAGATCCCATGGTAAATCAATCATAAGCACAAAGGAACACACATGAAATGGATGGAAAATAATGAAGGAAAGAAGAGAAACCTTTGATTGTCTATCCAACTCATTGTGGATTAGATCTAGGTTGTTTATTTGGAATAAGAAATTTTGACTCACTATGGGGTGATAGAACTCATGGTTGTCCACTGGGTGAGAAGGCCCGAATATACTCACTCTATTGCCACAAAATTTCTAGTTTTCTGTGGGGTGAGAAATCCACAACATACTCACTCTGGGGCCATAGAACTTCTGGTTGTCTGGAGGGTGAGAAATCTTGAAAGGTGGCTATGGGGAAAATCATGCCTTAGAATGGTCTTCCCACTCAACCATATCAAATTTATACCTCTTGATAACTTTAATAAGGAACAACAAAGACAATGTCATTTCGTACTTCATGAGATCATAAAAGCTTTGTATACATAGAATGCATGAACAAATGTAATGGCACCATAGGCATGCAAGTTTTGTTATGCAAGGTGGCCATGCAAATTCAAAATGCAACATGCAAAATAAATGTTCAAATGAGTCTTTCTTAGTTCATGCGAGGTATTAACTTAGGGAACATTATGTCTAATGTCTCCAAGAGAGGACCAATCAAAGAATAGAATATTCAAAACTTAGAGGATGCAATGCGTCACATCAAGCCACTAAGAGGAATGTAATATGCTAAGATAGATCATGCTTATGAAAGACATCACACCCAATGTCATCAACAAAGTGACAAACACGTCGTATAAAGTAACAAGGCTACACTAAAAACCAAGAAAAAGAAAAAGAATGAATTATATGCCAATGTATACTCCCACTTTAAAGGAATTGCTACACACCATTATGTGAGCAATTAATTTAAACTAGCAAATGAAAAATGCAAAAAGAAACAAGACATGCGAGCCAACTTGGCAAGCTCCTATGCCAGGTCATATGTTTCTGAATAAGGTTGTGTAATATAAAGGAAAATGAATAAAAGAAAGAGGGGTTTCCACCAAAAAGGAACAAACTAAACACATAATGGGTCTATGGATTTGGGGTCAATATATTTGTTGCTGCAATGTTTTGATTAAAGAGCTCAGAACTTTCATCATTCCCCAAATACATAAATTTGGAAGAATAAGAAAAAGAGAGTGAAAAAAATAGAAAAAGAAAGTTCGTTTGGGTCAACATGGAAGAGACATACAATGTCTTGCTGCTTTGCATCGTCCCCGAAAGGAAAACACAAGCTGAAAATGAAAAATATTTTGGGTCAACATGAGATAGACATTGCGGTCTCAATGCCTTACATCATCCCCAAAAGGAAAGCACAAAACAAAAGCGCAAAAGTAAAGTAAAGGGACTGATTGGGTCAACATGGAAGAGATATAGGGCATATTAATGCTTTGCATAATCCCCAAAAGGAAAACACAAAACAAAAGAAAAAATGAAATAAAAGGACCTTTTGGGTCAACATGGAAGAGACATAGGGCGTCTCAACACTTTGCATCATCCCCAAAAGAAAAACACAAAACAAAAGCAAAAAAAGAAAAGGAAATGTATGACATTTAGAAGAGTGGAGGTACAAATAAAGGAGGTGTACAAAGAGAGAGAGAACATAAAACATCATTTCACGGGGGAACATAATACGCACATACAAAACACAAAAGAAAAATGTAAAAGGCTAGCAAGGAAAATGCAATTCAACAATCAAGCGATTCATCCACCTCCCATTCTCAGTCAGGATAAATGGAAGATGAAAAACATAGCTAGGGGACAAGGACAAATGTATTACTAGGAAAAAGTTTAACGACTTCTTTCCCCCACTAAGTGCAGGGAAAGAATGAGCCAAGATAGGTGGTGGGAAAGATCATGTAATGGTGAGAATGGAAGATTCTACAACTATTACATGATAAGGTGGGTGGTAGGGTACTATGGGATGATAGGATAACAGTCAGTGTCATCGAAGTGGTACTTAGTATTTTGTTCAATGTTTGACACTCATCAGTTCGGTGTCCAATAATGCAATGGTATTTACAGTAAAGTATATTGGAATATTTAGGATGGATTACCATCCTATTCATAGGTGGTAATAGGATGAGACCTCTATTTAAAAGAATTTGGAGTTTCCTTTCACATTCAGGTGGTGGATGGAGAGGAAACTTTAGTTTTTTCAATTTGTAAGGTTGTTTGCATTTACTAGATTCACCTTTTTCATCGATTGAAGGAGGAAGAGGACCCATGGGGATCCTATCATCCTTGTCATTGGAATCATCCCAAAGTCTCCAATATTTAACATGAGGCTTTCTATCATGAGGGGGATCTTGATAACCTTACCCTGTTGTGTTTTCATCTATCGGTCTTTGTTCTAAAAGTTGGTGAATGTCATGTTTAGTTGTTGTGTTAGAACTTTGTTTGCTTAAGATTGTAAAACCTTTGCCATAAGTCTCTTAAAGGCTGATTGGTGTGTTGGTAACTTTGTTATCATAAAATGGTCGAGGATGTGTGTGGTTATAGGAACAAGGTCCACCTATTGGAGGGAACTTAGGTCCTTCATTTGTTTCAAGATGTAGGTATCCAAATGTTTCAAGAGGTGAGATGGTAGGAAGGTCTAATCGTTTCATGGATGGATAAAATGATGCAGTAGCTTCAAGGTTGTCAAGGCATTCATTTAATAACTTATTCATGCTATCATAATCTTCTCCAATGATGTCAATAACATGAGGAGGAAATTCATGAGGAGTTGAAGGAGAATGAGAAAGCTCAAGGTCATTAGGATCAGTTCCAAAGTCACAATTTGACATGTCCACTAAAGATTTTAATGGCATCCAGAACTTATTAAACCAAAAAGCCATGATGACTATGAATGCAAGTAAACTAAGATGCAAGAAAGAGAAGAAAACAATAAATCTAGAAAATATGTCATAATGTAATAACATAAAACTATAACGTTGAAAATGCCTAGAAAATGCTAGAAAATGTAGTTAAAAATGTGCAACTGGACTGATTCGCCCAAGGTGGCGAATGAGTCCATGGATTATTTGTTTGAGTTTTTTTAGAAATTTTAAATGCAATTTGATGCTTTTCAGACTGTATGATGTAGAATTATGATGCAGAGGTTGAAATGCAGCATTTTTAAATGATTTGAAATGCAAAAATGAAAGTTATATGATGTTTTCACTAATGCAATTTTGAAAACCCTAGGATACAAAACAATACAAAACCTAATGCAATGTTGATGAAACTAAATATAGGATGAAAATGCACTTGAAATCACAAGTAAAAATTCTCTAAATATGGGTTCAGCAAAATGTAACCTAAGATTTTGGCAACCCGGAATGTTTGTGACCCTTCTAGGGTTTTTCACCTAAAAGGGTAAAGATTTGGAGCCAAAATGCAATGTTACATTCAAATATTGATGTGATGTGGGTGAAATATTCCTATATGAGATAAACTAAATGCAAAAAAAGAACAAAAACTATTGAATATGAATGCAAAACTAAGAAATATGAAAGTGTTTGAAAACACAGTGTTCTATGCAATCAAGAACTAAAAACATGCACAAATGAAAACAAAATTGAATGAAACTGAAAGGGGTGTACCTAGAAACTAAAAGAAGATCTGGGAAGGTTCTAGAATGCTACAAAATTCAATGTTGATGACCACTAGGACTCATTCGCCATAGATGGCAAATCAGTCTTGCTTTTGGTAAAATCTATCAAAACAAGTTTTGGAATGTCAAGAACTAAAATCTTCAGAAAAATCTTTTTCCTAGCCTAGTAGTGGGACTCATTTTCCACTAATGGTGAATCAGTCCACCTACAGAAATCTACAAAGTCAAAGGTCAACTCTGTGGGTCTTGGTCTACACTTTTCTACTTTTCGGCTTGTCGGATCTGAATCTGTAGAAAATGGGTTGAATAGGTTCTTCAAGCTCCAATTAGGGTTATGTTGACTATGATAACTTTGATGACTTATTGACCACTTTTCAACACCTCTCTCCTTAAAAAATCTTCCTACAAGACTTGCAAACACACATGCAAAGAAGGGGAAAATGGTTAAGGGTTAGAGTATAGGGGTTTTCCTTGGTCAAACCCCACTTTGGTAATCAAACCCTTGATAATGAAATGAAATAAGAAAGGAATGATGAACAAATAAGATGAAAATTTCATAGACTCACCAAACCTTTGTTGAAATTTGAAGATATGTCAATGGCTACTCCAAGATGCTTGATAATTGCTTGATTGAATGATGTTATGATGCTCAAGTGAATGCTCAGATGGATTGAATGCAAGAATGAATACTTGAATGAATGGGGGGTTAAAATGAATAGAAAATCATGTATTTATACACACTTATGCCCTAATTTCTTGAAAATACATCACAAGCCGACCTTAGGTCTTAATGAATAAAAACCCACTAGTAATTTAAGTTTATTTTGAATTTTGTGCCAAGAGGGACTCATTTTCCACCTTGGGCAAATGGGTCCCACTCAAGGCATATGAGTGGTGTCGGGAATTAAGTTTTCTTTAATGATGTTTTTCAGGTTTGTACTAAAAAATACAGATAATTAAGGCTCGTAAGTGCATAAAGGGGCCAAATAAAGCATCAGAAAGGTGTATTTGGTGATGATAAGTCTAGAAAAGCATGAAAGTTTGTTACAAGACTTTACAACACTTTAAAATAAGACTTGGTAAGTGATAAAAAGTGGGTATGTAGGTGAAGTATAATAAGAATAGTCTAGAAAAGTGTGAAAATGTATCACAACACTTCACAACACCTTTACAAGACATCATAAAGTCTTAATGATTCATAAAGATTCAAGACCTAATGTGAACATGTGGGTCATATTACAACATTAAATCGAGGGAAAATCAAGCCAAATAAGCATAAGGAGGGACAAAACAAGAAAGAGTAAAAGGGTTACTTTTTCCGTGTAAAGGTGTGCAAGGACTCATACACCCTTGGGTGACTTTTTCCCTATTTTCAGATCAATACCAACTTTTCTAGGTAGGTACATAGTCATTTTCACTTCCTAGATCTTATTACAATTCACTATTTTAGTTTACTAGTTGTTAGGATATTGTAATTTTCATATTAGGGTACATAATTGAATTAGGTTAACCATAAAAATTAATTCCAATCCATTTCACATCCTTCAAGGATGCAAACCTAGATCTAATTGTCTCACCTTCATGGTTTAAAGCCAATCTAATATGACATTAGAGAACTTGAAAAATAAAGTAGGAAAGGTGTGCAAGGATTCATACACCCTTGGGTGACTTTTTCCCTATATTTAGATCAATACCAACTTTTGTAGGTAGGTACACAGTCCTTTGCACTTCCTAGATCTTCTTATAATTCATTGTTTCATTTTACCAATTGTTAGGATCTTATAATTTTCATATCAGGGCACATAATTGAATTGGGTTAACCATAAAAATCAATTCCAATCCATTTCCCTTCCTTCAAGGATGAAAATATAGGTCTGATTGTATTACCTTCATGGTTTAAATCCAATCTAATAACATTCTTGATTTACATCTTAATGTACCTTTGAAAATGGATCAAAAGTAATCCTTGGTTTAGACATTAAACTTAGGGTTCCTTTTTTCATATGTTACATTGACATTACCCATGCATTGGGAGTTCTTGGATGTGTGTGTTTGATACATGGATCTTGTGATTGTATTTTATGGGTTGGATATGTTGTTGGCATAAGTTCTACTAATGATTGGATACCCTTTTTTTATTGATGATTGGATGGATTAGTAGCTGTTTTGGTTTTTTTCCAATCATGTGGAATTTTTATGTTGGATTTAAATAGCCAATTTATGGTTATTGTTCTAACTATTTTGGAACATTCATGTTTGATCTTATTCTTGGAGGAATTTTAGACTTCAAAATTGTGTTCTAGCAATAGGTTTGAAGTTGGATAATTTGGTGCTTCTATATAGCCCATGAGCACAATCAAATTGTAGAGATAACCTATAGCCTTTGTTATCATTTAGATTTTATGCTTGTGTTCTTTGGACTAGTGCATCTACACCTTGGATTGTTCCTCTTCTTTTAGGGGTGGCATGTTGGAGAATGATGGGAGTTCTTTCTTTATATGGTGGACATCTTTGATATTGTTGCACATATATCTTGTTAGTGATCAGGACCATGTTGGAGGTTCATGCAGTTTCATGGATGGTTGTGATGATGTTGTTTCATCATTTGGCTCTTTATGGTTAAAACCCTATGTTTCTTTATGTTAAAATAATTAATTTATTTTCCCTTATGTTTCTAATTTAATTTATAGAATGCAAAAATATAAGTATCCAATTTGTTAAGGAACTTTGTGGGACCTAATAGTGGGTTCGCTTCCTACATGAAAGTTACAAAGTGTGAGAATGTGAAACTTGCCACATGGGAACTTCTTTGGGAGGAGGAAAATGTTTATACTTCAGTATGTACAGGATCATCATGGAAAAAATAGGCCCTTAAGTGGCAAAAAATTTAGAAAAATCAGAGTTAGGAAATTTGACGTAAAAATTTGAATTAGTTATCTATATTATTTCAAAAATATGTAAGAATAGAATTTGTAGCAAATTGAATGTAGTTTCTAAACTACAAAGTTTGTTTAAAAAAATCTATTTGGTGAAAATTTAAAATTTCAATGCAGTGGTACTTAAATTTCAGGGAAAAAAAATAAGAAGTAGGTGTATGTCTGACCACCCTAACCACAATAAAATGATGATATTTTTTTATAAGATTTTAGATATAAGTAGAAGACTCATGCCCTTATGTGATGCCTATTTTTTGTAATTTTTTTCTAAGTAAATAATTAATTATGAATGTTTTATTACAAATTTTATTAAAAATATAAAAACTCGTATGTCTGACCACCTTAACTTGGTCAAAACTTCATAAAATTCAATTTTTTATTTTTTAAATCCTATAGTATGCGAGGCATAGAATGTGATGCATGTTTTGGATTCAAAAAATCTAATACCGTTTGAAAGCTATATATGTTTTTCAATCATCCTATCAATCAGGACTTTAGTCGTAATTTGAATAGAAAATGAATAATAATTAATTATTAAATTGAAAGTAAAACATAATTTATATGGGTGGAAAGCTGAGAATCTCCTTTAAAAACCCCTTTTTTTTTATCAATTTTGGGTAAAAAAATAGTCGTCAGCCACATACCCATCATATTGCACTTTTTGGTCCATCATGATCTAGCACATACCCACTTCTAAAATGTGTGTCATGTTGACATATGGAATTCTACTTTGGAATTTAGCACTTGGTAGGGTCCACTTGTGAGCATATTCCTTCCTTGGAGAATGGGAAGCAATGGAGAGTGACACTTTTCACCTACGTGCTCAATCTAGTATTGAGCATTGTATTTTCATCAAGGTGGTGCACCATGATAAAATATGGTATTGGTTTGAAGAGTTGACTCATGCTCAAAAAGGAATGTTGCTAAATGGAGACAGAGTTGTCACTTGGAGTGACTGAGATTCAAAGGAGAGTTAGAAATTTAAAGTCACTTGATATTTTCATTAAATATTGAGTTGGACGCCTTGCATGTGGTTGCATGTTGTTGCATGTTGGTGCATGTCATTGCATGTTTGACATGGTGATTTTTTGGAAAATTGGACCTATGCATGGCCTTCATTTCATTTTTCATGCATGTTGAGACCGTGTAGATGAAATATGGCATTCGTGGGTGCCCATGATGTATTTTTATAAAAATGAAAAGAGAAAGATGTAATATTTAATACAATTGGAGATGTAATCTCCATGTTAAGGTTGTGAGCCTATAATTGTATTGTAACTAGTTTTGTTATTGGTAATACAATGGTTTTATTCTTAAGAGTGTGGGGTTTTCTACCCAAGAGTGTTTTCCCCACATATATCTATGTTCTTTCTCTTTTGTCTATTCTTCTATTCTATAAATATTAATTTACATGACATTATGTTGTTGAAATTCTAGTGCATCTATAAACTACACTTCTTTCCTCTAAGGGTTAATGATATTGAAATTAAACTATGTCAATTTTTTCTTTAAGATATAGCTGTATGTTCTTGTACCAGAGAAAACATAGGATGCTAGAGGTGCATACTAGTTCTCAGAAGGCTTTGAGATATTTTTATTTCCCTTCACATAAGTATACTTAAGGGGAGATGTTAGTGTGAGCAAGGTATATTACCTAACTAATGTCACTTTAGGATCGATTCACACATTTTTGTTGAAGATTACCTAGGTCATTTATTTTTTGGTCTCATGTTATGGGATTAAGACACTTTACATGCTCTTAGTTTATCAAGTAGTGTTTTATTTAGGGTTTGATTGTTACCTTTATATCAAGGTTTTCTCTTCCATTCAATCATTATGCATTCATCATTTTCAATAGTAATACTATTCTATTGTATCTCTCATGTGAAATTTATTTCATTCAACTATTTATACTTTCACACCTATGAGTTTTATTTATTTTCCAAATAAGACATGTGTAGTGTGAAAATGTGAGGCTAATTGAATATTAATGTATATATGTCATCATAATGGGAGAGAGCACAATTTGAAAGAATATCATAAATTATTATAACATATACATGGGGTGTATAAGAATCATTGTCATGAACATGAATCAACAATTTTTTTGATGTAATTCTATAGGCTTCTCTTGCACTCTTAGGATCTTCCACCTAAAAGGAGAGAGATAGAATAACCCCAAAATTGAAGTGGTTCATTCAATATAATGTATGTGTGATGTGATTAAGGCTAAATGAGATGATCTAAATGCAACTAAGCAATATAATTGATTGATTATGAATGCAAAACTTAAGAAATGTGCAATGTTTGAAAACATGATGTGATATGCAAAAAATGCAATAACGAAGTAAACTAATGCAAAACAGAATTAAAAAAGGATGAATCGAGTGCACCTAGGAAATGAATGATGAATTTGGAGTGTCATGAATGCTGATAGAAATTAGTGATAAATCACCAGTGGGACTTATTCGCCACTGATAGTGAATTAGTCCTACTTCTGGCAAAAACCTCTAAAAAATGGTTTTTGACTATCAGGAACTGGAATTTGATAGAATCCTCTTTTCCATACTTAATGTGGGACTCATTCGCCACTGATGGTGAATCAGTCCTCTCCCAAAATTCTATGAAATCACAGGTCAATTATGTAGCTCTAGATCTACACTTGTCTTCTTGTCAGGTTGACAGAGTCAAATCTGTAGAAAATGGACTGAAAGTTGTCTCCAAGCTTGAAATAGGGTTGATTTGGCTTGAAATTTTTTTTTTAACTTGTTGACCACCTTTCAACACCTAATTTCTTGACAAATCTACATACACAAGTCTGCAAACACACATGCAAAAGGGGAAAAATGCTTAAGGGTTAGGTTATAGGGATTTTCCTTGGTCAAATCCCACTTTGCTAATCAAACCCTCAATGAAGAAATAGAATGAAAATAACAAGGAAAGATGAATAAAAAAAATTAAAATTTCCTAAACTCACCACAACCTTGTTGAAGAAATATGAAGTTATGTCAATGGCTACCCCAAGATGCTTGACTGATGCTTGATTGAATGATGCAAAGCACTCAAATGTGATTTGATGTTTAGTGAATGCAAGTGAATTAGGAGATGTAAAATGAGGAGAAAAACACTTATTCATACACACTTGTGCCTTAGTAACCCAATGATACCTCATCATAGGTCAACATAAGGTAATTTTGAATAAAAACCCAAAAGAAAATTTGAAATATTTTGAATTTGGAGCCATGAGGGACTCATTCGCCACCCATGGCGAATGGGTCCCACCTTAGGCTTGAAAGTGGGTGCTAGGAATTAAGTCACATTTAATGTTGTTTGTCGAGTTTACATTCAAAAATACACTTAATTAAGCCTTATGAGAGAAAAAAAAGGGGTTAAATAAAGCATAATAAAGATGTAAATAGTGAAATTAAGCCTAGAAAAGTGTGAAATATTGTTACAAGACTTTACAACACTTAAAAATAGGACTTAATAAGTAATGAAAAGGTGATTGTTAGGTGAATTATAATGAAAAGTGTTTGGAAAAGTGTAGAAATGTGTTATAACACTTCACAACACCTTCATAAGATGCCATAATTTGAATATTTAAGATCTAATGTTAATGAAAAAGTTACATTGCAACATTAAATCAAAGCAAAATAGACCAAGCATCATGAGAGAAAGACCTAAAAGACAACGAAAATGTCCAAGAGCCACTTTTTTATGGTACAAAACATTCCATTAGTTTTAATAGAAGATATAATTACACAAGTACATGACTCTCTCAGAATGGCTATATGGGCATGAAATCACAATAACATAGAAAAAAGTAACATAGGTTTCAAATATTATGTTATTTTACTTCATTGTATCAACTGCCATCAATAATAGTAGAAGCTTTAAGAATATCATGATTGTACTTCATAATAGATGTAACATAAAAATGATTGTTAGATGAGAAATTATCAAAGGAAAAGTACATTTACACTCATGAAAACTACTATCACTCTCAATAGAATAAGTATTCAACCCATGATAATCATTAAGTTTAAAAGTAAGATTATCAAAAATTGAATAAAAAATTATTATCAGACACCTAATGAAACAAAATAATGATATATGCTAATGGAAGTCTTTTACATTGTCATTAATTTTAAGTAATACAATGTAATAAGTTAATACACAATAAAGGGATCACATGTCACAAATATTGAACTACAAGTTGAAATACGAAATCTAAATAGAGAAAAGGTGACTTGGTTAGATAGCCATTGGATTTCTAAATTGATGGAGACTTCAATCTAATGAAGCTCGAGATTAATAGTAGTAGACATCATATTTGTAATCAGCTTGGTATAAATATTTTTCTTGAGTCTATATAGCGATGATTCAAATGGTTTCAGATTAATTCATCATTAACTTGAGCTACATTTGCATGTACTCTATAGATCATTTTTTTTCAACTTACCAAATCACTTTTGATTTCTTTCCTAACCTCTAAAATTATTTATAGATTTGGGAAGATTTAAACTTTTTAAAGACATACTAGTTAGCCATAAGGAATCAAATTCTCACATTTCAAGCTTGGATAGTTAAACAATGATTGAAAAGAACACTCTTTGACAAATGAGACTACTTGTATAACGATTATGTAGAGTTAAATTCTTGTTAAAGAACTAATTTATATTTATGATTGTGAATTGATTGTTTTATTCATCTATGATTAGAACAAATCCATTTAATGCAATTAAATACAATGGAATAGCAATATATCATGTAAAGTTATATTTATTTTGACCTAGTTGAGAAGGGTAATGGTGGGGAGTTAGTCAAATTTGAATTTAAAAATTGAAATTTAATAGAATGAATCTACAACCACAAAGATGATTTCATGAATATGAATTAGTATGAAATATAAAGAAGGATAGATCATGGTGGACATTGTATTCATAGAAATAAATGAGAGTATGTGATTGATAAACGAAAGAACTAGACAAATATATAAAGATGAGTAAATATAGTTCAATAAGAGTGAATGATAAATGCATAGTTATAAGAATAATAAGGTAGATGGTGGACAAGAAATCTAACTTTTATATAAGATTACAGTATTTATTATTATGTATACATATCAAAACACTCCTAAAAATAAAAAAATAAACCAAAATTATACCATTACACATATATAATCTACTAATTATAAATAACAATCATCTAGACTTCATGTAGTTTTAGAATAGACATCTGACTACTATTAACAATAATAAAAGATTCGTCAGATATTTGTACAACCAGTTTATAATCTCCAGAATATAAATTGAAACATGCCCTTTCGTAATCTAATTGCTTGAGAAGCCCTTCTTAATACAATTGCCCTTTACGAGTACAAAGAAGGCATTGAGGCAAGCTTAGATATTTTACCCTGAGTCATTATATGCTCCTTTTCTCACAAGAAACGCAACAACCATTTCTACCTGATCGTCAAGATACTCCTCTAATCTAGCAGTTGCTCTTTTAGCAATTCTTGAGAAGAATTCGTTTGTCAATCGCTCACATCCCAAATGAGTGTGCACGATATTCTCAAACATTGCTCTGTATTGGTTCCCCACACTTCTCCCAAACATCTCCTCTTCCCCTCCTTTCACGTGTGTGATTGAATGCAAGGGAAATCCTTCCAATACCCTCACACTTATTATATTGAATGAACCCTCTTTCCTCACTATGCACTCCATCTCTTCTGAATTTGTGGCGAACCAGGGCATGTTGAAGGATTCCCATTTCTCCTTTTTAATGATACCCTGCAATTGCAAATATCCATGTTATACTAGATCGGTAATTGTCATTGACATACTTTCTTGAAGAAAGTAGAGCAACAAGGATACGTGATATACGTACCTCATTGACAAGCTCCTCGAATGCATATTCTAAGTGGCGAGAAATATCTCCAAATGTTCCTTGCTCTTTCATTATATGGGAACCTGACTTACGACCCACCTGAAGTGTGAACATGCATCCTCCACCAACCATCTCTTCTGCCCGGGCACGTAAAAACGCTGTCATGTCTGAGTCGAACTGCTGTAGATAAGCCGCTCCTACTGCGTCGTCACAATCACTTGATATGTACACACGAGGAGAGCTCTTTTGTTGAACGCTCTCAGGCACCTGAAATTACATCAGGTCATATATATCCTTACTGTGACATATATTATATTCAATTTATTTTGTTCTTTATGTATTATATAGTGCGACGTTTCTATGATATATATTTAAAGTGATTAAAAACTGTGGTGATAGATTACCGAGTGTAGAACACATGCCCACTTTCCACCAACCATTTATTACTAACCTGGGACAGATAATGGAGACTGAAAGAAGAGTGGCAGAAATGCAAGCTTTTCCGCGGGAAGACACGTTTGAAATACGATCCACACACAGCTGCTGCAAGGTAAGATCTAGTAGCCACTGGCTTCATCCCACCATCTGCATCTCCATGATCTTGTCTATGTGGAGGCAACATTCGAAACAGTAAGTTGAAATCATTGGATGGTAAATCATTGAAGTAAACTTGAAATTCTGGCTCATCTCCTTCCTCAAGTGAGGATTGCACAGCTTTAACAATGGTGTCTGCTACCACCAGAGTATTCCAACCAGTGCCACAACCCAGATCTGCTATGCGAACTATGGCCTCACCATTAAACTTTAATCTTAAATTCTCATGTATGCCACGCTCAAGAATGGGCTTCGCAGCTTCAACAATCATTAACTGCACCACTTAAGCTTTTAAAGACTTTTGTATAATAAAGTAGAATCCATCTAAAAATAGAAAATATATGTGACTGAAATTCTTAACACCTATTCAGAAATGAATAGCTGCTGTACTACTAAGCGTAATAGTACCTGAACTGAAGAATTCTTAGCGTAACTAGAATCTCCGTGTCCACCCTTCATGCCAAAAACATTCTCCATGACCTGTGTGGATTTATTTTCTGATTGAGATTTCAACACGTCCGTTGACATTGCTTGCTTCACTATTGAACCTTAATGCACTCTGACTCACTGTTGTGAATGCCTATGCCTGCAAATCTAACAGAAACTATATTTCTAAACGCGGATACATGATGACGCCATCAGTCGATTATTGTGGTCGGGATATGTGTTGCTCACTCGGACACCTTGTAACCCAGCTCACCACAAAATTTCGATCTTTTCTGCCAATTGGGACTTCTGTCTCGACTGAAAAGAATAGTGGGCCCTATGGTAGTTGTTGAAATTCAGTATGTTACTTGAGGTTCCATTTGTTTTATGAATTCTGTTTAGAATAAGATTTTTTCCATTAAGTTTATATTTTATAATTTTCATGGTAAGATATTAATAGTTGTTAGACATTATTCAACCAATGTTCGTTAGAAAAAATCTATTAAGACTTGAGTATATTCAAATGAAACTCAAATGAAATTAAAAAGCAAAGTTTAAATACATATTATGTTTTGTCAAATTAGTGATAGGACATAAATTATATTTGCTTTATGTGTATATGTTTGAGTTGACATTTATCTAATTTTAATAGAGATGTGAAGATGATTCATATTTATTGTGACTAATATGTATTGTCCTATACATAACGAGATAAAACCCTTTCAGAATTATGTTAAATCTCAACCATTCAGTACAAATTATTATAACTTATAGTATACACACATACCTAACTACTAGTCCACTTAATAGATACAATGTCTACAATAGTATAAAATAGATTGTAAAGATAACTATTGAAAAGACAAACAATGAAATCAAGTTATGAGAAAATTCTAGATCCATGCATTATGTAATACATAATGCAAATTCAAATCCATTGACATATTGTAGAATCTTAAATATATTTAACCTAACTTCCTCATATTAACCAATGAAATGCAACTACATTCAATATAATTCAATAAAATGCAGCTACACGTACCAAGAGAAGTGTATGTAATCATTAGGATGGCTATAAGAGAAAAATATTTTTTTATCAATTATTTTCTCCATTTTAAAAGAGTTAATATTTCTTTCATTTATCACAACCTCGTTAATTATAAGTTTCTTTTTTTTTCCATTCTACTTGAGTTCAAATCATTTTATTTTTTATCTTATAATTACAAGTTCAAATAATTCATTATTTTATTATTTATCTATTAGTTCAAATCATTTATTTTTCATTTTCAAATGTAATCTTAAACCATTTAATTTTTCCAATATGGGTACAATATAGTGGTTAGATCAAAACATTATTATGACGGCCACCAAGGTTCAACCCTTTGCTAGGCTATTAAGCCCACATTCTATGTGCCTTTGTTGGGCCATTGAGATTGTGTGTTTAGACCTAGTGATAATATCTTGGGCATTCAGGGCCCCTAGTAGTGGTCTTAACAATAAAATATTTGAAAATAAATCCCCTAGTAAGTGGTCTCTCCAAGATTCAACTAAGTTTAATTTTGACATTACTAGATCAAAACATGTATAGGTATATGCATGGAAATGGAGGAAGAAAAGAGGGTCAAAATTGACTATTTTTTAAAATCAATAAAGTAAACTTGGATGACAAATTAAATATATTTGATCATAATTAAAAATTGAATATATGAAAAAGAATTTGATTCATAGTGCTTAAAATCTATGTTTTAAACTAATATATTTTTGAAAATAGTTGAGATTAATTGGTTAAAATAGGGATACAACAAAAAAAATTCTTCTTTTGTCACTAAATATAAAATAACATCCAATGTACTCCTAAAATTTTCAATTTTTAAAACTTACTTTAGGGGAAGACTAGCTAGAATTATGTAGTTTATGCCTAGTTTTTTAGCTACTTTTTCTTATTAATGTTAAAATTGTACATATATTATAAAATAAATAGTTCAAAATGCTTCCTCCTAAGTTTTTTGAAATGAATCAAAATTTAAATTTTATATTTTTAATGTGTATAAAATATGGTCTATAATGTAAAAAAATATTTTTTAAAAAATTTGGATGAAAAATAGAAAAGAATACTAAAAATATTGTATATAGTTGTGGACTCGGAAAAATTAACCCTTTTACTTTTTCTTGATTTGTCCCTCCTTGTGCTTATTTGGCTTGATTTTTCCTTGATTTAATGTTGTAATATGGCCCACATATTCACATTAGGTCTTGAATTTTAATGAATCATTATGACTTTATGATGTCTTGTAAAGGTGTTGTGAAGTGTTGTAAGACATTTTCACACTTTTCTAGACTCTTCTTATTATAATTCACTTACATATTCCCTTTTTTATCACTTACCGATTCTTATTTTAAAGTGTTGTAAAGTCTTGTAACAAACTTTCACACTTTTCTAGGCTTGTCATCAACAAATACACCTTTTTTATGCTTTAATTGGCCCCTTTATTCACCAAGCCTTAATTAAGTGTGTTTTTTATTAAAAACTCGACAAACATCATTAAAGACAAATTAACTTCCGACACCCACTCATATGCCTTGAGTGGGACCCATTTTCCTAGGGTGGTGAATGAGTTTCTCTTGGCACAAAATTCAAAATAAATTCAAATTTATGGCTTGTTTTTATTCATTAAGACCTAAGGTCAGCCTATGATGCTGTATTTTTGGGAAATTAGGGCATAAGTGTGTATAAATACATTATTTTCTATTCATTTTAACCCTAATTCATCCAAATATTCATTCTTGCATTGAATCCATCTAAGCATTCACTTAAGCATCATAGCATCATTCAATCAAGCAATTATCAAGCATCTTGGAACAACCATTGACATATCTTCAAATTTCAACAAGGGTTTGGTGAGTTTATGACATTTTTCATGTTATTTTTTCATCATTCTCTTCATATTTAATTTCTTTATCAAGGGTTTGATTACCAAAGTGGGGTTTGACCAAGGAAAACCCTTAACCATTTCCCCCCTCTTTGCATGTGTTTTTTCAGGTCTTGTAGGCAGATTTGTAAAGGAAAGAGGTGTTGAAAAGCGGTTAATAAGTCATCTAAGTCATTATAGTCAACATAACCCTAATTATAGCTTGAAGACCTTTTTTAGCACATTTTATGTAGATTTTGATTTGACAATCTAAGAAGAAGAAAAGTGTAGACCAGGACCCACAAAGTTAAACTTTGACTTTGCATATTTCTATAGGTGGATTGATTCACCATCTATGGTGAATGAGTCCCACTACTAGGTTAGAAAAAGAGTTCTCTAAAGTTCTGAGTTCCCAACATCCCAAAATTTGTTCTGGTAGATTTTACCAGAAGTAGGACCGATTCACCATATGTGGCGAATGAGTCCTAGTGGGCATCAACATTGAATTCTACAATATTCCAAAATCATCTCAGATTTTCTTTCAACCTCCAGGTGCACCCCATTCAATTTCATTCATTTTTTTTCATTTGTGCATGTTTCTAGTTCATGTTTGCATACAACACTGTGTTTTCAAGCACTTCATATTTTCTAGTTTGCATTCAATTATTGATCTTTTTTATTCATCCTTTGCATTTAGTTTATCTCATATAGGCATAATACATCCAAATCACATCAATCTTTGAATGTAACATTGCATTTTGGCACCCTAATCTTATCTCCTTTTAGGTGAAATGCCCTAGGAGCATAAAGCATTTTGGTTTGCCAAAATCTTTATTTACATTTTGGTGAACTCAACTTTGGAGCATTTTTACTTTTGATTTCAAGTTCATTTGCATCCTAGGTTTATCTTGCATCAACATTGCATTAGGTTTTGCATTGTTTTGCATCCTAGGGTTTTCAAAAATTGCATTAGTGAAAACATCATATAGCTTTCATTTTTACATTTCAAATCATTTAAAAACACTGCATTTCTGCATCTGCATCATAATTCTGCATAACACATTTTGAAAAACATCAAATTGCATTTCAATTTTTTGAAAAAACTCAAAAAACTTCATCCAAGTTGGACTCATTTGCCACCCTGGGTGAATCTGTCTAGTTGCACATTCTGAACTGTATTTTCTAGCATTTTCTGGGCATTTTCTACATTTCTATATTTTGTTATTACATACCTGTTATAGTTTGTAGAATTTCTATTATTACCATTTTATTACTCCTAGTTTTCATTTCATTTGAATCAACCCCACCTTTAGTAGCCCTTGTATGAGTGTTTGGTGCCCTATTGATAATACTTTAGTGAGAAGAAGTTCCCAACTCATGGCATCCCGCGATAACACACTCATTGTGGACCCTAGGTTGTTTAGAGCTACTACTCCTAGTGTTGACAATAGTGCATTAGACATGGATCCCACCTATAGCAATAACTTTCCTTCCCATAACATGCAAGTTGACACACAAAATGATCATTTTACGCAAGAAAAAATCATTAACATTCATAAGTATCTAGCACATTTCCAACAAAACATGTTTGTTGAAAAAATTTCAACCACCACAATTCCTACTATAGATAAAATCTATCATATGCTTGAATGTAATGAAGGGTTAGATATTACAAAACAAATTGTTCAGATATACCATAAACACATTCCTTCCACCTCTAGTACATTTCAACTAGGAAACACTATGGTTAGCCATGGAGGACCTTACATTCCTCCTTCTTCAACTGTAGCATCCATACCTACCTATACCACTGCCCAAGTGATAACCACAATACAATAGGTTAGCAATGTGATTTCTTCCTTGACTATTCCTGCTAGCATTCCTAATTCTTCTCTAGTGTCAAATGTTTTCTACTCTTCCACCATACCACTTATTAGCATTCCATTCACTTTCCCTACCATTACATACAATCCATCACCACTATCTCTTCCACCTCATGCCACTTACACTGACCCTATCATCAAAAAAAAATTTGAAACTGTTTCTTCTATGAAACAAAAAATATCCACCATAACCCAAAGTCAAAATTCTCCACCCACCTATTATGCTCGTAGTAGCCCATTATCTTTAGAAATATTAAGAACACCAATGCCACAAGGAATTGAGATACCTAGATTTGAGAAGTACATAGGGAAGGGTGATCCTACTAATCATGTTAATTCTTACATAGCCTTATACAATGACTTTATTATTGACAATAAACTATTGGCCAAACTGTTTCCTAGGACCTTAAAGGACATTGCCTTGGAGTGGTTTTCAAACCTACCAAAAAATTCAATTTGTTCATTCAATGAACTAATTGATGCCTTCATAAATCATTCTCAAGTGCACATGACTCCCAAAAAGACATTGGTTGATCTAATGAGATGTAAGCATAATGTAGATGAAAAAGTAACTAATTTCATCTCACACTATCAGTCACTATATGCCCAAATCGATGTCAAGGTTCCTGATCCATGTCTTTAAAAGATGTTTATTGAAAATTCACAAAATCACATCTAAGATAAATTGAACAAGATGAAATTTCCCTCTTTCATGCATCTATGTACAACCCTCTGTGACTGTCACAATTCACTTAGTAGTCATGATACCAATTCCACTACTAACCAAACTGAAAAATCTAAACCTAGCACTTCAAACAATTCACAACCATTTATTATGATTTAGTGCAAGGAAGAGAAGTTTGTCTTCACCATGATGAAGCGGATAAAGATTAGGTACGTCGATTTCATTAGATTTGATGGGACCAATGTCATTTTCATTTTCAAGAAGAGTCTCTGGCATGCTTTCTGGGTGTTTAATAAAATATGCCTAATCGGGACCCAAAGCAACAGTAGGGTATTGTTTAACAGAGCTCTGAAAATGGGAGGAGAAAGAAAATGTGTGGAGCCAAGCAACTTTAAGGAGCATAAAAAGAATGACAATGCTTGGGAAAGAATTGAGAAGGGAGGCTTAGTCCCGTATTTGGAAAAGCTCCATGGTACTGACGAGGGGATGTTGGACTATTTGTAAAAAATTGGAAAAATGGAGAGATTGTGTTGTTTGGCAGGAATGTTAAGCTGAACAAGGATTTAATCGGTGAGATAATTGGTCTTTCGACAGAGGGTGTGAAATTTTATTGGGACCGTCGATTTTCTGATGAAGCAGTCATTAAATTTCCTAAAAAAGATAAGGAGAAATCTAAGTTGGTTAAGGTCGCCAATAGCTACTTTGATGTGGAGTCCATCAAATCCATATGGAGAAAAGTTTTAAGAGTTATTATGGAGTATATTACGGTTGATGGGCGCTTCACCAGAGTGTATGGTTACCACTTTTCCATTCTGAACCACTTCTGTCATAAGGTTCGTATCTCTCTGCCTTTTTACTTATTTTCTTCTTTGAAGAATTGCTTTGATGAAGTTGAAAGAAACCCTAGGAGGAATGCTATTATTCACCCTGGTCTTGTCAGGCTCATATTTGAGCATTATCAAAATTTACCTACTTTGCCTAAAACTGTTGATCTCAGAGATTTGGATGATGAGGATACAGAAAGTAGTAGGGAGATTGACCCTCGAGCCCCCCTACTTGTACACCTGATGGTCCTAATACCTATACTCCCTAGTCCCGGTCTTGTCAGAAGGCCCTTAAGGATTCTGCTCTGCCATCTTGTCCTAAGTTGCAGCCTCTGCTTGAGTGCCCTAGCCAGGGTTTTGCTTCGATGCCCTGTCTTAATCCCCAGCCGTCTCCTGGCTATCCTACTCCGGGTTTGGTCTCTGGTCTTAAAGGTACCTCTGTTACGAAACTTGTTTCGTATTCTAGGAATTCCATGGAAATTCTTTCTAATAAACCTATGGTCAGTAAGGAGTCGGCTCCTAGTGCCCCTGCGTCTGAAAGATTTGGGAATGCCCCTTATGATTCCCCTAATTAGGATGAAATTAATTCGGCCTTGAATAAGCTCAAACCTGAGGACATTGTGGGTGTGGCAGAGAAAAGTACGAATGGCCTTTTCACTGTTCTCAAGTGGACCTAGAAGGAAGTCTATGATTTGAAAGGTCATAATATAGACCTAAGCAACAAGGTCATGGATTTGGAGCAGAAGATGAGCTGGAGTCGTAAAGAGAATGAAGAATAGGAAACCCTCTTACCAAGGAAAAGACAGCTTTCACAGGAGGAAAGATTGACCAGTATCAAGTGAAATATGTCCAAGATAGGCCAAAATATTAGGGCCATGGTGGCGAACAATCACAAAATTTCCAGGCATAACACCATCATCATCAATGCTATGGTGGAAAAGCTCAAAAAAAATCAAAAGGGTTCACTGGTTGTGGATTTGGATGTGGATAGAGGTGGCTGCAGATCTGCTAGTGAAGGGATTTTGACTCGTACCCGGGCTAACACTAACAGGAAGACTCTGACTTCATCACATACAACTCAAATCCTCAAGCAGGGGTTATAGGGTATGAAGGATGTTGAAATGGAGGTTGAGGAGTTGTGGAACACCTTGGAGTAGTACGGTTGTTGTTGTTTCTGGTTTTTTTGGGTGGTCCTTTTTTGGACCATGTTGTCTTTTTTGCTGTTGTTTCCTTTGTGGGATAGCAGTCTATTTGTTTGGACTTATTTTGTTATCTTTTGTTGTTTAAACTCTGCGGTTTCAGGTCCCTGTAAAACCTATTTTTTCCTTTTCAAAAACAATTCACAACCATTTTGAAAACCAAACAAAGGATTTTTACACATCAATTCCCCTCCCCAACAACTACCTAAACCCATCAACAACCAAGTACAAGTTGTTAAAGTTGTGATAACTTTTACTTATGGCAATCCAAAGAGAGAGTTTACACCTTTCCCAGACACTCTTCATAGCACCATGACCCAACTATTACAACAACAAGTGATTACTTTACCCACTATTAAACCATTGGATCCAACTAAACCTTTTCCTTCAACCTTTCATCCCAACACTTATTTCCAATAGACAAAATGGAAATGACATAGAACAGTGTAAGCATCCTAAACACATAGTGCAAGACCTCATTGATTTTGGTTGTCTATCCATTTCAACTATTAATGTTAAAGGAAATTCGTATGTTGCCCCACCCAATCAAAAGTGGAAAATTTTTACCAATCCATTTCCCAAACATACCATGTCATTCATCAAAGCCAATGAAACTCCAAACAATGATGTGATGACTATTAATAAACTATTGAACATCTTGATCCTATTCCACATTCCACTTCTATTAATCCTATGGATGATCTGGTAGGAGAAATAGATGTTATCCCTCGTAAGGGCCAACCCATGAAATCTCTTGATATTATGTTCTCTTATAAGGATATTCTTCTGAATCTTCCTAATGGTCCTCTTTACATAACCAACCATATTTATGATAAGCCCACTAATGGGATACTCATAGATTTCACTTGTGGTGAGAATGTGATCATTGAGGAATTTTTGGTATTACATGATCTTTATCAAGATATTTATGACAAACCAAGAGCATGGATCAAAAAACATAATGGTTTTGTGTGCCATACGATAGGGTCGATTGTTCTTCCCTTACACATAGGACCTTAGACACTAGATGTAACATTTTCCATCATTCCACAATTGGATCAATTTCGTTTGCAGCTAGGCCATCCATGGCTTTGCTCAATGAGAGTTGTTCCTTCAGTCATACACAAATGTTTAAAGTTTTTGCATGACAATGACATATTCATTGTTCACCATAGTGACATTAACCCTTTGTCTTCTAAAGGAAACTTCTCCTTAGAAGCCTTTTTGATAGAGCCCATGTAACCCATAACACCTCACAAAGATTTCTTTTTCATTATTAATCAAAAGTTTAAAGCCAAGAAAATTGTCAAATTGTACCTCTGCAACCAATCCCCATCCACTTTCAACACTCCCATCCTTGATGAGGCAATGCTTCAACCTAAAATTGAGCCACCAACTCTAGATCAACCAAAAATAAACACTTCACCTTCCTCATCTAAACATCCAAGGGATAATGAAACCAAGCCCATCATGTCCCCTCGCATTAAACAAGTCTATAAAGTAAAAGAGAAAGTGATTGAATCACCTCCCATGGTTCCTTCTATTCCTCCCCTTTGGGAAGAAAAGGGGCCTATGGTGGATCAACCCACTCTTACACCAACACACACTTCAAAATAGAATCAAAATAAATTGAGGTGCTCGTGAGTATAGGCATCGACCCTGTCTCCTTGCTTTTTAATTACAAACTAAAGAAAATAAAGTCAACATCCACCTTTGACAGAAGCACTACCCGACAACCCTTCTCCCTAATCACAACAAAACAATCTAATACAACAACCACAATTCCTGATACACCCTTCATTGGAAATTACCATCTGTCCTATGGTTGTGATTAATTTTGATGACGATGATGAGATATCTAAAATAGACGAAGAGGTGCATAATGATTTGAATACATTATTTTGCTCTTCTACGAACTTAAATGACAAATCTCCTACAAGTGTAGAACTTTGTACTTCCCCTAGTTTGACACTTTCAATTGTCCCTTTGGATAGTCAATCGCCCTCACAATACACTGACCATGATTGGGAGGCGGATGACTTTCTCATCAATTGACTTGCATCTACCTTACTGGTATTTTTCATTTTCTTGTATGTATTTATCATGTTCCCCTATGACATGGAATTTGGTTTTCTCCTCTCTTTGTACACTTCTTTTATTTGTACCTTCATTCTTCTCTATGTCATACATCACTTTTTCCTTTTTCCTTTGTTTTGTGTTTTCCTTTTGGGGATGATGCAAAGTGTTGAGATGCCCTTTATGTCTTATCCATGTTGACCTAATCAATCCTTTAGATTTTAATTTCCACTTTTGTTTTGTGTTTTCCTTTTTTGGGATGATGCAAAGAATTAAGACGCCCTTATGTCTCTTCCATATTGACCCAATCTATCCTTTTACTTTTCTTTTTCACTTTCATTTTGTGATTTCCTTTAAAGGATGACACAAAGCATTGAGATGCCCTTATGTCTCTTCCATGTTGACCCAATCAGTCCTTTTACTTTTCTTTTTTTCTTCTTTTTTGTGTTTTCTTTTTGGGGATATGCAAGGCATTGAGACCACAATGTCTCTCTCATGTTGACCTAAAAGCTTTTACATTTTTATTTTTTATTTTGGATTGTTTTTTCCTTTTGGGGACGATGTAAAGCATCAAGACGTGGCCTATGTCTCTTCCATGTTGATGCAAAATGGATTTTCTTTTTCTTTTGTTTCTCTCTCTTTGTGTCATTCTTCCAGTTCTATGTATTTGGGGAATGATGACAGTTCTAAGCTCTTTAATCAAAGCATTGCAGCAACATACTGACCCCAAATCCATAGATCCCTTATGTGTTTAGTGTGTTCCTTTTTGGGGGCAACCCCTCTTTCTTTTGCTCCTTTTCCTTTACATGACCCAGCCTTACTTGGAAACATATGACTTGGCATAGGGGCTTTCCAAGTTAGCTCTCATGTTTTGTTTCTTTTTGCATTTTTCATTCGCTACTTTAAACTAATTGCTCAGAGAACGGTGTGTAGAAATTCCTTTAAAGTGGGGGCATACATTGGCATTATTCATTTGCATTTTTCTTTTTCTTTGTTCTTAGTACAACCTTGTTACTTTATACAATGCGTTTGTCACTTTGTGGATGACATTGGGTGTAATTTTCTTCATAAGTGTGATCTATCTTAGCATATTACATTCCTCTTAGTGGCCTAATGTGACGCACTGCATCCCCTAAGTTGTGAATATTTTATTCTTTGATTGGTCCTCTTTTGGAGAAATTATACATAATGTTTCCTAAGTTAAGACCTCGCATGAACTAAGCAAGACTCATTTGAACATTTATTTTGTATGTTGTATTTTGTATTTACATGGCCACTGTGCATAATACAGTTCACATTCATGTGCTGCCATTGCATTTGTTCATGAGTTCTAAGCATACAAAGCTTTCCTTGTATCATGAAGCATGAAACGACATTTTTCTTTGTGGCACCTTATTAAAGTTATAAGGAGCTATAACTTTGATATGGTTGAGCGAGAAAGCCCATTTTGAGGCATGAATTTTCCCCATAGCCAGTTGCTTGTGTGTGAGTGGATACCAACTATGAGTGTATGTTTTTCACCTTTCAAGCCTTCTCACCTTATAGACAACCAAAATTTTTGTGGCTTGAGAGTGAGTATATTTGAACCTTCTCACCCAATGGAGAGCCATGAGTTTCGTCGTCCTAGAGTGAGTACACATTTCTTGTTCCAAATAAACAACCTAAATCTAATCCACAATGAGCTAGACAGACGATCGAAGCTTGATCCTACTTTCCTTCATTATTTTTCATCACTTTCATGTGTGTTCGTTTATGCTTACGATTGATTTTCTATGGGATCTTGATCCTAGGGGCTTGATCATCCATCTTGATTAATGTTGTCTAATCTCACCAAGCATTAGTACATTTAGACCCCTCCTGAAATGCATTGCTCTACTTTAGTGTGAGTTTGAAGTAGGTTCATCCTCTCACTAAAGTGGGGGCTAACTATGGGCACAAAAAAGGTAACCCTTTTACTTTTTCTTGTTTTGTCCCTCTTTGTGCTTATTTGGCTTTATTTTGCCTTGATTTAATATTGTAATATGGCCCACATATTCACATTAGGTTTTGAATCTTTACAAATCATTAAGACTTTATGATGTCTTGTAAAGGTGTTGTGAAGTGTTGTAAGACATTTTCCCACTTTTCTAGACTCTTATTATAATTCACTTACCCCCTTTTTATCACTTATCAAGTCTTATTTTAAACTTTTTTAAAGTCTTGTAACAAACTTTCACGCTTTTCTAGGCTTTTCATCAACAAATACACCTTTCTTATGCTTTATTTGGCCCCTTTATGCACTTATAGGTCTTAATTAGGTGTATTTTTTAGTACAAACCCGACAAACATAATTTTTGTGGTATTTTTCATATCAATATTGAAATATGTACAAACTTGATTGAGAACATACTTAATATTTTTTTTTTTATATAATTTATAAAAATACATCTTCGTGCACTAATATACAATTCCAACTATTTAGGTTGGATTCCTAAACTTAATCCAAACCATGTAGGTTGAAAATATCCCTTTGAAGTTGTAACACAATCACACTATTGTTGAAGTTGGGAAAATCAACTCTATAGCACCCAAGGATCACCTACAATCAAACACATATTATAAAAGGAGAGAATAGCAAAGCGATGGAGACCAAGAGCTATTGATCCAAAAAAACACGAATCATTATGAATGTGCATCTTCTTAATGATTATAAAAAAAAAAAATCCTTGTAAAAGGATAATTAATTTAGAAACCCTAGGTGAGGATAAGATAAGATCATGGCATGTGTCCTCATCCTATGACATGAGACATAAAAATAGAATGACCTAAGTAAACTTAAGCAATTAAAGGAAAATGGATCTAATAATTAAATAAATAAATAATTAGGAAATATCTTTTACTCCAACACCCTCTTAAATGAAACTTAGGGAGAAGTTCAAACCTATAAAGATGAATGCATTATTCAATAGAAAGAACAACTTATCTTCTCATTATGTCACAGCATGGGACACTTGTGAATCCACATCTTAAGTGAATTGCCTCTTCCTTGCCTATACATGCAAGGCTTCCTCATTTGTACATTTGAATTGACTAAGTACAAAATTTGCATTGTTCAGTGTGATTGTTTTTATCTCCATGATCTCCTAATTCTTATATGGTATGAGAGCTCTAAAGAGAGGTAGTGAATTAAATCATTGTATAAACGTATTCTGTGAGATTTGTTTTGTTGCTGTGTGTTAATCATCCATAGGAAAGCTTTAAAACAAGTTTCTTCATGAAATCGATCCCACGACCCCAACCCTGAGGGAACTTGACCCGACCAATGTTTGAATAATCACAATTTGTGTTTGGTAAGAATTTTAATCTCTACATGGGCGTATAATTACTGCCAGTAGCGTTAAATCTCTGTTGTGCTATGTTTGAATCTTTTTGAGAGGTGTTGTCTTTGAGGCCGAGGTTTTCATGGGGTAGACGAAATTTCAATTAAAATTGAGCTGCGAAGATGAATTGTTGGCAACTACATCAGACGGGCAAGGCGAAAAGTCTTGTTGTGCGACATTATAAGGCCTCGCCATTCTGCAAACATTCTAAAAGTAAAATTGCTGTCTCCTTAAAGAGAGATCATGAGAATCCTACTCTCTTTAACCTCAGGCCACACATTTTTCCTTTGGCCACGCTTTTCTCCTCTGCCCGCAACCTTCTTGTGGAGTGAGCCCACTCAGAGGTCTCATGCGTCGCAAGAGAGAAAAACTTTCTATGAAGCTATTTTCCTTTTGTTGGGAGTCAACCTATGTTTTAATTTCCTCAACCCACCCCCAGCCTGCATTTTGATTCACCCTGTTAAGTAATTAGACAAATTTAGAATCCATAAGATTACACACAGACACGGGAATTTAACGTGGTTTGTCAATTTGGCTACATCCACAAGAGAGTAGGGAAATTATCCTTTTATTCAATGCAGCATATAGATAGAGTTTTCACACATATATATACAATAGTCTTCAAGAGAAGATGAAGGGACACATATGTCCATTGGACTTCATATACCCAACAATCTCCCACTTGAAGTCCAACGGCTGCTGCAACATATCAGACATTCCCCTACTTCTCTTCCATTGTCACATCTTGACAATACCGAGAGAAATCCAACATCTTGAAAGCCAAACACCAAGACCTCCATCACAATTAGAATGAGCGCATTCACCGCGTCGCTTCGTTAACATTCCAGCTGCACACATGCTCAAACTTCTCCCATTATACTTTCTTCATCAATGCATCCACCAAATTGCTCAATACTCCCACTGCATGAACAATGTCTGGATGAATGCATACCTGGAATGAGCACATTACTCACGTCGCTTCATTAGCATTCCACCCAACAAGGCACCATCACAAGTGGCACCCCAAACTTCTCTAACAAGGGTGACTCGATCATAGGCCACAACAACATATCCAGCCCATACAACAATTCTTATCACTGTATAATCCATTGTTTTGCACAAAAAAAAATAAAAAATTACCACTTGATACAGCAAATGACCAAAGTACTCAATACCAAGAGCACCAACAAGACCACTGTCAAAACTCCCACTGCACGTCTGCATAACCTGGGAACACGACATGACACCGTGATCTAACATCTCCACAAAGGGAAGACCAAATGCTCCAAAGAGCATACCCTGTATCAAGAGAACCTCTATCATGCCAAAAACTCTAATCTAGAATCAAGAGTCCACCATGGCACAATAACTAACATCCTGCGAATTCTATTCTATTGCTACTCTGTATTCCGTATCCAGCAACCTCTGCTCTTCTCACATTTTGCGAATTCTTCTTCTCTGTCCTCTCATCCATCGTTAAACTTCCAATTTTCTTATGCCATAACAAATGACATCCTCCCTCAGCAGTCGCCTGGCATTCACTCACCCTTCTTACACTCTCTTCACTATGTATTCATTTCCCATTACTTCTGGCACAGCTTCCACAATCCTTCTACGCCTATCGGTCTTCAAACAACCATTTAGTTGCTTTATCAATTTCTTAAACCTGTCTTCCAGCAGACACTGCTTACAAAGCTTCTTTACACCTCTGAATTGATTTTAGAAATTTTTATTGAAACAATCAATTACCTGGCAACTTCTTACAGCTGTAATTGCTCCATACCTTTATTCTTCGAAACATTGCAAATTACACATCTGCAATAACAAGATTACCAACCATGGCCTTTCATGGCCTCTGACATGCATAAACAACCGACAACCACTTTCAGATAAGTGAAGAGACCAATCGAATTTTCTATCTATTCATTATTCCAAGTGTTGCTACTGTCGCATCTTGCTTCGATGAGGGTTACAAAGTAGCCACAAGCTCTGGAGAGGCTGGCATTGACTTACCGTCTTAGAAGGATTTGAAGAGTAAAAAAAAGGCTTTTCTAGGTTTATGCAGAGGTACTTCATGACCTGCCCCTCTGATTTTTACAAATTTTAACCGTTCATACCCTTGAGTCCATCCTCCTAGCTGGAGGGTCTCGCTTTCTGTGGTGCATACATTCCTTTGTGTATGTCACAAGCATGGAGGATACTAGCAACAACTTGAGAACCGAGACCTCACATCTGGCGTTTTAAACTTCTTACGCATATTGTCAAACAGTTCGCGGACCTCCTCTATCCTTCAGGCTGCACCTATTTCTTTGGCATTATGTCAAACAACTCACGTGCTTTGTTGATGCTTTACTGGCATGTCGTTTCAAAAGTTTCACATTCCTTGGTGTATTTCATCGTTTTTCTTCATTTTCTAGTGATAAACCAAAACTGTTATCAAGCCTCAAAGAGGTGTCTTCCTCATCTTGCCCGTGCCCTCTCTATGACACACTTCCTGCAGAGAATTCTGCTTTTCTTGCCTCCTGAAGGCTTGGTGAAGGCCTTCTCAACCTTGTACCAGTTCTTGTAAACGTGCCTCCTTAACTCCTGGCTGAGATACTGAGCCCACAGAGTGTTCAGTGTGCGGATACCGAGGGGTTTTGACGTAGGCCACCACGCCTACAATCACCATGGGTGGAGTCTCCAGAATAGTCACCGTTTTCACAAGCCTCCTTCTTGTGAAGCTTGGGTTCGGGTTTCTCAACCTCTCTACCCTGCTCTCCCTGGATCTCTCATACTCTGTGCTCTGATACCAATTGTTAAGTAATTAGACAAATTTAGAATTCATAAGATTACACACAGACACAGGAATTTAACGTGGTTCGTCAATTTGACTACATCCACAAGAGAGCAGGGAAATTATCCTTTTATTCAATATAACATATACATAGAATTTTCACACATATATATACAATAGTCTTCAAGAGAAGACGAAGGGACACATATGTCCATTGCACTTCATATACCCAACACACCAAACTGGCGATTTTCAAGATTGAGCTTGCATTTTATTGCAAGGGGAGCGATTTGGGAACCTACACGTGAAGAGATTGCTAGAGGTTACAGTTTACAAATAGAAAGCATTCAAGAGTTGGGATGGCCATCAATTTTGGACACAGCCAAGCAGTTACAATTCACTGGCTTTTTGACTTTGTCGACGCTCTCTCCAATGGCTTCCATAAAGCCATGACGTGTTCATCCACGTATCTACTTCATTTGAATCAGTCTGCAGTCCCTGTATTGCCACACCAACTTCAACAGGTAGTTTTAGCATTGATTAGGTTATTTTGTTCCACAAAGCCAAGATTTTAGGCCCATAAAGGAACGCATGACATTTATGCCCCCACATTTCCTGTATTCTCAAACTGCCTAAACAAGTTTTCCAAGGGAGTGGAATTCAATTTTTTTTCAAACTCTCTATGACTGTTAGCATTTAATATTAGTATTAAATTATAACTATCATTACTTAAGCCATGTTGTTAACCGTTAATAGTTTATTCACTATTATTAACATTTTTCTAAACCTCTAGACATTAGTGGTAATTTCACCTTTTGGTTTATTAAGGAGCTTGTAAGAGGGAGGCAAAAATTTCATTGTCCAATAAATTATCGTAAGGGGGGTTGTCATTTTAAGTTTTTGTCATTTCTTGAGGTTTGAAAGGCATACTCAATCTATTTCTTCTTAATCCACCTCATGACATAAACTTGTAAGAACTCAAACAACAAATAAGTTTTGTAAATACACTAATATAAAGTGCTACAAAAATTGAATGTGTTCCTTAAGGAGGAATTTGAGAATTTTGTACTTTACACTAAATTATAAAGTGTAATGCGGCATTGAGTAGAGCCTTGATTATCCATCGCAATAATGGATCCTCATGATTCTCACCACATGGTGTGTGTTTCCTTCATTTTCCATCAAAATAATGGATCCTTGTGATTCTTGTCTCACGTGTGTGTGCACACACTTTTTTAGTTTCTTATACATCTTTTGGACCTAATTCTGAGTCTAAATTCCTTGCACAGTATTATGGCCAATTTGAATTAGTCTACTTATATCTCTTAGCATAAAATGGAATTATGATAGTGTTATGCTAAAACTTCTTTCAATGAAGCAATGGAGGAACCTTCTATCTTTATCTCACCTATGGGAGATTATTTTAGTGGATCATACTTTTTGAGGTTCTAGTACTTATGTAGAGCACAATGATGCACGTTTTAGTAGTGTACACATGTAACTTATGCATTACTCTAGAATCATAGTACTATATGATACCATGTTAAGATTCCCAAACAATATCACAACAACAAAAACCTTATGCTTCCATAAAACACACTTGGTAAACCTCATGTACATACCTTTTGAGGTTGGGAGACTTTCCATCTCACCTAAAAGGTCACTCAACACTTGGCATAAAAGTTGATGACTTGGTTAAATAGGTTGTTGGTTTTCACATTCCTAGTGATCCATTGGTTGACACGTATAAGACACTTGTCTACTCATTTGTGCCACATCATGAGACACTTATCAATCCACATGCTACATGGATTACCTCTTTCTTACCTATATACGCAAGGCTTCCTCATTTTAACATTTGGATTGACTAAATATAATGTTTGACATTTAACACTTATGCTTGTTTTTTATCTCTATGATCTTCTAATTCTTATAAGATATCAAATCTATACCGAGAGGTAGTGTTAGGCTATGAATTGATGCAGTTTGATTATATTTGGTTAGTTTCATTACTGTTTGGTGGTAACTTACATGAAACTCATTAGACCCCCAATCCAAGTAGAACCGTGTGAGCACATTTAAGGGAGAGGGGCCTATAGTGGGCCACCCTAATTTCACAATTCTCAAAGTCCTGTGTGAAAATTTCAAATCACTCTCAAATTTGTACAACAACTTATTTGGCAAGTCCCCTACTTATAAAAAATGGTTTCAAGGCCACATCATCAAATATGATGCCACATTAGCATGCTTTTTGTCAAGGCATCCAAAACGGCCCAAAAAAAATGTGAGACCAATAGTAGGTCACTAAGTCATGTATTATTGGTGCGCTGATGTGGTATCACATGATTTGTCAATTTGTGTACTTTATGGATAAAAGTGTTTTGCAATTGGATATTAATTGTAAGTTTATTGGATATTAAGCCTACCCACTATGAGACCCACTCAAACCTACTTCTATGCCCACCATTGGACCCCTACCCACTATGGGCCCCTTTCCCTTACTCTCTACTGAGCATGCATTCGCATCACGATTGCAAAGTTTACCATTTGTGGCATGGTCATCCATTGGAATGCCGCTCATCAATAGTTGTGCCCATTCGTTTAGTTGCTTCTCATTCGTAGGTCAACATTCCCAATCACAGCAAGCGAAAGGTGTTTCAACGCAACGCTAGAAGGCGGCAACTTGCACATATCTACAGGTTGAAATTTGCTAGTGGAAAGCTAGATCTGTTGGAAACCCATGCCCAATCTATTTGCGATCCACACATAATCCGTGGCCTATTTGGCCCGCACACAATTAGGAATAATCTGTGGCTTATTTGGCCATTTGTTTTCATAGATAGAGATCCCATATCCATCCATCTAGGGAGGGGGTGACGTGGCGATCATCTATGGGCGTCCATTTGTGCTGGTACGGTAGGTTGTATTCTCAACACAACAGCGGTGGAGATTACTTCACCTAGTTTGTTGGCGGCTTGAATATGAAACTATGGCAAGCACTACACAGTTTTTGTTGGGTTGTGCAAGAGATTTAGAAAGATTCTTTCCAATTTCTACTTTCACAGTCTCTCTCTCCATGTAGTCGCATGACTACAAGGAATCTATAATTCATATCCAATAACTAAATCAGTTTATCTTGCCTATCTTGCAGGCCACACCTTCATTTGTGGTATAAATGTTTTTATCTAGTTGGGGCACCATTTCACAAATTTCAGGTGCTTGAATGTGTGGCGTCTGAATCTCTAGTGGTGTGGGCTTTTAATCTCTGATGTGGCGTGAAAATCTTGCGTCAGGCTTGTAATCTCTACGTGTGCTGCAAGTGGAATCTCTGTGAAGATTTTTGATGCGAGGAGGCGATCTCTGCTGCATGGAATCTCAAGTGAAGAATTTTGACGTGGCTACTAGGCCTCTCTATTCTCCACATGGCCTGCATCCTTTAATGGTGAATTGAGAGACAAATTTTCATGGTCAATCCCTACACGTAGCCTCTACATCTGCCAACAACAATGTTGGAAGACATCTGCCAACACTTGTGAATGCCTCTTTTAGTGGCACGAAATTTGCCATTCCTAAGAATGACTACAACATTGGTGGCTTCCTCCTCTAGTTTGACTCGACCCCACTTGGTGCACTTTTCTCCAACTTAGTCAACTCATCAACAAGAAGAATATATTTTTGAGAATCTTAACAATTATGTTGTTTACAATTTTATTGAAAGTTCACAATTATTGTTATTTTTTATCCATTAACATATACAAACGAGGGGATATTTTTTCACATTTTACAATAATTTTAAAATTAGGGTATTTTCCATTTTGTTACATCTTGTAAATTGAAGGGGGTCATTTTAATGGGGTTTAATTTTAAGTTTTTGTCATTCTCTTGAGGTTTGAAAGACATACTTAATCTATGTCTTCATTATCTACCTCAAGACATAAATGACATAATCTTGTAAGAAATTATAACAACAAATAAGTTTGTAAATGCACTCATATAAAGTGCCATAAAAATTGAATGTTTTCCTTAGGGAAGGAATTTCTAAATTTTGTACTTACATTGAATTATAAAGTGTAGTGGGGGGTTCTGTAGAGCCTTGATTAGCCATCATAGTAATGGATCCTTGTTGTGGGGTCCAACAAGAGAGTCCTAAAGTTGTTTTCTAATAGGTTTATTATTTGAGCCATAGACATTAGGAAGAGTCTATTGCAAGTTGTCGGGTGGTTTCAAGAAGGAAAAAATGAGACAATTTTTTGTTTTTTTCAAATAGCATGCCCTTCAACTATGGAGGGTTCCACATGGTGTGGTAAAATCACAAACCTATGTCACAATTTTGTCCAACTAAATAGTTTCGAGTGAAACATTTTAAAAAAAATTGTTTTAGGTGAACAAATTTTTCTAAAACTACGTGGCTTATATGTGGCACATAAAGTTTTAGGTGAGAACCTTTTGCCTAAAATAACAAAATAATATTTTTTCCTTTGTCGATTTAAAATTTGACCCAATTTGCATGTAAGATTTTGACTGAAAGGGAACTTCAGTTGAAAGGGTTTTGGTTGAAACCCTTTCACCTAGGTTGAAACCCTTTCACCCAAAACTATCTATGTGGCATCCTTATTTGAAGCCAATTCATATTTTTTCATAAATTTTTGAAAAACTTCTACTTGAACATGATATTTCTTCAACGATAATGTTTTTTTTTCAAAAACTAAAAATACCCTTTTGTAGAGCTTAGATTCCAAAATTGATTTCAATAAGTTTTACTATTAAATAATGCAAGTAGGTTGTTAAAATAAAAAGTGAGGTTGATTAAAAATTTAAAAAATACTAAAATATATTTTAAATTTTTTAAAATATATGGTGCACTAAAGGAGGGAATCATTTTCAAAATGGTGTAATATATTTTTTGAAAATGATAAAAAATTAGACAATATTTGATGACAAACAAAAACTATCAATTTCTGGTACATTTGAATTTAACACATTATTATGAGGAAAATATACATCAATTTTTTTATTTCTTTACCATGCACTAGATATTGAAGTTACCAATTTGGTAAAAAAATCAAAGGAAAATAAAAATGATTTCTATTTTTTTCTTGATGTCAACTCAATGTAACTTTTTCATAAAATTCTCAAGAATTTAAAAATTTCTCTTAGATTTATTAAAAAAATATCAAACCAATTTAAAAAAAAAAAAATTATGGGTATAAACTTCATCAAGATTTCAACATTTCATTACTTCACATAATTTTGAAATTCAAAACATAAAGACCACTTTTATTTGGTCAAAGTTGAGAATTTTTGTCTATGTTGATAGATTCCTTTATAAAAATGTTACACAAGTTTGTACTTTTACCTGATGGCCATTCCTCCTAAAACACCTTCAATAGGGAAACACAAAATTTCATAAAAGGCTAGATTTTGGAAGCTATAAGAAAAAATATATTTATACATTTTGATTTATTGTATTAGCATAATATCAAATTTGTGATCCAATATGTAGCATTTCATTAGATGTTGGTTATGTTGGATATTTAGGCCTCTGTGTTCCAAGACATTATCTTCATAGAAAAAAGAAGAGTATGAGTATGATTGCTAGTATCTTGTGATAGGATAATAAAGTAATTACCATAACTAATACAAAGAACCAAGTTCATTTTCCTAGTGGTTTAGAAACTAAGAGCTTTAGTGTACATTATTTTCCTTATACCACATGTTGTTTCTTACCTTCCTCATGTTTCTCTTTGCAACAGTCTACCTTGTTTGGGGTCACCTCTCACGTTAGTTTTTTTTTTAATTTCCATGTTATCCTTGAATAGGAGTCTAATCCTTCCTTATGGATGTAGAAAAATATTGACACAAAAGATCAAATGTATGGTTTTGGTAATATTACCCTACTTTTAGAGGCTTTGTCATCCTCAAGTTGAGGAGAGTTGCAAATTAACTTACCACAAGATATGATTATTTCTATTGGTTCTTCTAGAAGGGGGTAGTTTAAAGCAATCTCCACAAATTTCTTTTCCAAAAGGTCCTT